>JBBPDA010058274.1:0-13385 GCA_037974385.1 Arnoldichthys spilopterus
AGAGAGAGAGAGAGAGAGCGCGAGAGACAGACACAGAGAGAGACAGAGAGAGAGAGAGAGAGACACAAAGAGAGACAAACAGACAGACAGACACAGACAGACAGACAGACAGAGAGAGACACAGACAGACAGACAGACACACAGACAGACAGACAGAGACACACAGACAGACAGACAGAGAGAGAGAGAGAGAGAGAGAGAGAGAGAGAGAGAGAGAGAGAGAGCGCGAGAGACAGACACAGAGAGAGACAGAGAGAGAGAGAGAGAGACACAAAGAGAGACAGACAGACAGACAGACACAGACAGACAGACAGACGGAGAGAGACACACACAGAGACATCTGGAGACAGGGTCCCCCAAAGATTTGGGAAAGTACAGCAGGATAAAGTACAGCACAGGAGAGCCGTGTAATCTGAAACCACCTCCGTCTGCGAGTGGTCAGAGAGTCCCAGAGTTTACGGGACCTTGGGCCCAAGTGTCCGAATTCAGGCCGAATACAACAAGCTTAACGTATGCTGGGCTATTCATGGTTGTGACATCACAACCACCCATAAACACTGTTGTCGATGCGTTTCCATACGCTGCTTGCACGGACGGTGTGCTGAGCCATATTTCGGGACAATACCTGCTCTGCAGCTGTGCCCTCTGCTCCCTCCACTTGAGCGTGAGCTCAGCTCGGTCCTGCTCCACCCCCCTCTCGTTGAACTGGACACACTGGGAGCACTGCGCCTCATACTCCGCCCACAGAGACGCCGTCTCATCCCTCAGGGCCTGCAGCACAACGGGAAAAGCTTAGGAATCACGGCTTTGAGCTCAGGGCGTATAAAGTTACCTGCAACAGTAGTTCAATTACTCTTTAGCCATTTGTGCGTAGTTTACTACTGAAACTACCAACATGAACGGAACTTTCTGTCCTATGGTGTCACTCTTCATGGCAACTGCACTGCCCCTTGACCCCATCTGGGCACTTCTGAGACGTGTTCTGGTCAATTATTCGCCCGAGCACATTTTGAGTCCCTGGTCTTATTAAAACGTATGCACTGAACCTGGTTCAACCTGATTGGTTCATCTCTACCACTTGGTTTAGGTCAGTTATGGTCAGGAAGTCTCGTGAGTTTTGAAGGTACTTGAGTGGCATTTTGCTGCACGTGGCCTTTTTGTATGTTTTGCTATAGTTTTGAATCAGGTACATTAAAAAAATTTAAATAATAATAATAATAATAAATAATAATAAATAATAAATAATCAAATATTTTTTATAATTATTTATTAAAAATATATTTATTAAAAGTGTTAATTAATAAGACTTTTGAAAAACACATTTAAATAAAATAAAAAGGAATACTAATGATCTATTTAGCACCTTTTATCAATTTAAAATGCAGCTCAAAGGGCTTTAAACACACAAAGCGTGACTGTAAATGAAAATAAGTAGTATTTATATATAGAGAGAGAGTTATTTTAAAAGAAAGAATTTTTTAAAGCTACAAATAAAAGTATTTAAAAAAAAAGAAAAGCAAATAAAGACGTTAATATATGATATGCTTAGCATTGGGAGCTTCCGTCTTGTCTGTTCTGGCTCTGTTTCCTGTAGACGTGTCCTTGTTTTGTTTTCTCCACGTGCTCCCTGTCTAGCCACGCCCTAGCCCCGCCCTAGCCCCGCCTCACACCTGTTCCTCGTCCCCTGTCTCCTCCCTGTGTCAGGTGTCCCTCGTCTTTGTGCTGTGTTTACTCTCTTGTGTTTGGTTCGGCCTTCGTCGGTTATTTGTCGTCTCTAAGCTTTGTCGTCGTTTATACCTTGTCGTTGTCGTGGCAACCCGGTCGCTGTCTACGTTACCACGCTGCCGCGTTTGCATTTTGCGGCTTGGTTCCCGAAGCCCTTGTTTTTTCTCAGTTGTGTTTACGTTTCATTTAATAAATCCCTTTTTTTAATTAAAATCTGCTAAATAAAATAAAATTAAATAATAAAATAATTTTATTTAAAAAAAAGTTTAGAACTGAAAATGTTAGAATAAATAATGAGCAAATTATAAAAGAGAATAAAATATAATAATGTAAAAGAAAGCTCGTCTAGCTCTGTGTTTGTTTCGCCGTTTGCAGCTCCACCTTTAACTCCCTGAGCCGTTTTCTCAGATCGCTGGCTGATTCTGAAGGGTGACCGCCCAGCATGCTCTGCTCGTTCCTGTTCAGCTGAGCTTGCAGGGCAAACCTGGAACTCCTGTACCTGCAACAGAACCGAACACACACACACACACGTCGTCTGAATTAAACGTTTTTTTAATCCCTCAACACACACACCTGAGTACCCTTGTGCGGTTGGGTGTACCTGTCTTCCTCAGTGCTCGTCTGCTTTATTATCTCCTTCTTCTCCACCGCTTTTGGCCGCTGGGCTGGGACTAATGCAACCTGCAGCGAAAGCGTCACATCAACACAGAGCCTGTTTTTCAATACAGCGTCAGACATTTAGCTCCATGTTTAGTCACAGCTTCCCATACGAAGGCCGAACGGGCCTCAGAACTGACCAAGCTGGTCTTCAGACTGGTCCTCAAGGTCCACCAGATGGTCCATACGCATTAGATATGTGTGTTAGATTGGAGCCACAACACGGACCACCCTGAGGTCCAGTCTGAAGACCACGAGACCATTCCCTATTTATCTCGTCGTGCTTACCTCTGAAGTGACCGTTTCTACAGCTTTCTCCACAGACGCTGTGAACGTTTTCTGCAGTGATGAGTCTTTTATCTGTTCTACAAGTGCACTAATAGACAGGAAGACAACATATCAATAGTTCATATATGCTTAAAAAACATTTCATAGTGCTAGCATAGGGGGTTAAGCCGATTCTAGGCCACACATTGGTGTCCATGGCCCACTGGTAAGTTGTAAGTATCACTGTCGAGCCCAACTGTCTTTAATTTAAGCAGATCATTGTTTTTTACTCCTGGTTTCAGTTTCCACTGCTAAAAGCAGCCATGATGCAGCATGTTTTGCCGCTCAGTCCAACGGGTGGGAAAGTGGTGTCATAGAATACCCTCTATACAAGAAGAAAATAGAGAGTGGCAATTATAGGGGTCCAAGCACCATATAGAATTACGCTTAGGTTTAGTGCAAATTTCACATTTAGGATTTATCCTGCATTTTTTGTTGATGTAGTTTCCTCCTTTGTTTATCCTTGCTGCATTCTTTTACTACATTTCCAACAATTTTTATGACTGGCACTGGTCTTATTAAAACTGGATTTCATTGTGTCTTTAACTCGTAGAGCTTTAGACGTTAGACATAGTTATGCTAGTTGTAGGTGGTTCTGCTGCACTAGCACAAGTTTTGTGAATTTCTCAGAGAATTTTATTTGATTTTAATTTGAATTTGAATTTAATTTGTTTATATATCCAGAGTTTTTTGTTGAAGAGAAATCTCAACTGCTTAGAGGCCATTATCTAAAAAGAATAAATAAAATTTAACAATAAAATTAAAAAACATTACCATTATTATTGTCACAAATAAATATAAAATGTAACTTTGTCCGGTCAGGCCACGGTACAGTTGAGGTGAGTATTTTTGCCGTTTCCTCACCCAGCATCTGGTGTTGGAGTGTCGTGGTCCCCGCTGAACTGACGCTGGATGGCAGCTAGTCTTTTCTCACACTCGCGGAGCTGAGCCTGTGCCAGCCTGTGGGCATCCTCAGGGCTCAACGTGTCACACAGTTCCTTGAGGGCCTCTAGGTGCTGCCCGGCCTGGACTAGACTGCCATCAGCAGAAAAACAGGCCTAAAGGTGGGGGTGATCGATAAAGAGGTTTAAATAAAGAGCTCTAAGGGCTTCGTTAGAACTTAATGTGACTGGTCTGAAGCAATATAGGTGCGGAAAGGGTGCGGAATGCTATCAAGTTCAGCAGGTTAACCCTTAGAGGTGATGAGTAATTCACAATGAACAGCAGAATCCCTAACCTCAAGGGAAATTCTTAGAAGGAGCCCCCCTTCATGCTTGCCCACCAACATTAACACCCTTTTAATACACAAATTAAGTCATTCCACAGTTTGTGTCTGAGAGAGAGAGAGAGAGAGAGAGAGAGAGAGAGAGACTCGGTCAGTCCTACCATTTATATGTAATAAAGAAACATTGCTAACTAAGTTCTCTCTGCGTCTGTGCAGCATGTTCCCTTTCTCTGTTTATTCCCTTTGACCTATGTGTTTAGCTTCATGACCAATCAGCAGCTCCTTGGCTTGTTGGCACTGTCCCACCTAGTTTCTGCCCTTTTGTCCACCCGCATTGGCACTATAGCACTACAGAAGAAACCTCTTTTACTTATTTGCTATAGAAGGTAGTGTGTGTTAAGGGTAAAGTAGTGCTAAAGTGCAAAAGCGGGTGGAAATAAAGGCAGAAATCAGGTGGGAAAAGCAAAAGTTGATCAAAGGACAAGTTTGACGGCGACAGAGTTGTGTTTTCGGAGTTAGAGGTTGCTTAATTTAAGGCAAAGATTTTGCTGAAAAAAAACCCTTTACCATGTGGGCATGCGTCAAACACGTGGGCAGTGGTGACCTAGTGATTAAAGACCATGTTATCGTAGGGTTGCAAGTCGTAACGTCCTCATCTAACGACCCAAAAGTGACAGTAACTCTTCTAAGGGTAAACCTCTATTTGTCATTGTGAACACACCCCACCCCACAAAGTGTGCCACAATTAAATGTGGCCTCTACATTTAACCCATTCACACATAGAGCGGTGGGCAGCTATCACCAGCACCCGGGGAGCAGTTCAGAGGGAGGGTACCTTATTGGTACCTGGGCCTCTGCAACCCTACGATAACATGGGCAAGTCCTTAAGCACTAGGCCACCACTGCCCACGTGTCTGAAGCATGCCCACAAAAACCAAGACCATCTGTTCCAGCAGCTGCCATTCCTTCATGCCTCCCAGACATCCGACACCAGAGTATCTCATGCAGTTAGTGAGAGCATGTGGTTACCTCTCTAGTTTGCCAGTCAGATCTAGAGTTGGGTTTCCTGTTGTTAAAGAGCACCTCACACCGTTGTGCAATGCGGTTAAAGTGTAGACGGGTTATCTGAAATCTGAGCTCTCCTGCAAATGCTGACAGTTCAGTTTGAACAGCCTGGATCGAAAGATATTTCACAAAAAAATGGGAACAACAGTGTTTTATGATGTTAGCTATAGTACACATCACCTGAGAAAGCGTCAACACACCAGGCAACCTCAGACTCTCCACTGCATGGCACCCACTCCACTGAATTTCTATCAGGAACATCTAATATCTAGTACCTGGTACCCAGGACTGTGGTTCATACCTTTTCCATCATGTTTCCAATCAAGTAGGTACCAAAATATTGTGTGAACACCCCTCGATATCCTCAGACATTGGGGCAGTGGTGGTGTAACGGTTAGGTTAGTTACTGAAGGTTCCTGGTTCCAATCCCAGACTGGTAGGAGTACCACTGAGGTACCGTGAGCAAGGTATGCCCCCAAGCACTGCCCACCGGGCACCGCCCACTGATCCTACACGGACGGGTCAAACGCAGATGCACATTGCATTGTGCTGCACTGTGGTGTGTTCACAATGACAAACAGTCACTCAGTCACATCGTGCACAAACCAACCCAAGAACACCGCCACTTCAGTGTTCTCCATCGCTGCTGTGTTCGTGCTGAACATGTGGAAGTGAACATTCGTCATTGTGAACACCCCATCGCACAACGTGCACCACAACACTAACAACCTCTGCATTTAAGCCAATGAGCAGCTACCCACAGTGGGAGCAGTGTAGAGGGACGATACCTTGCTCAAGGGCATCTCAGTGGTATATGGGCCGGGACTTGAACCTGCGACCCTCCGATCACACGGGCAAGTCCCGAACTACTAGGCCAACACAAGAGGATGTAACAACGGTGGAGGCCTCACCAGCTACACTGAGGGGGTACCAACTGCAGTGGAAAACAAACGAAGGACCAGGCGCCAAGCAGAGCCAGTGCCATGGAAAAGTGAGTCTAACGGGAGTATCATGCATCTTTAAAATTACACACACAAACGCAGTGATGGTTCGACGGCGATTTTTTGCAGCAAGCTCAAACAAACCACAAAACACACATGTGCCCACCTACCTCCCACTGTGTCCTGACTGACTGTGCAAAGAATTCCATGTCGCGGAGCTGAGACGGGGTGCAGAAGGCTTCCATTCCTTCAGCAGCCCTCAGGAACTCCTCCAGCAGCTCAGGTTCCAGGGCCTTCAGAGTTTCCTGCAGAACATATCCAAACATTTCCATCTGATGTCGGAACAGGGTAACAGTGAAGAGGCATCACACTGCATTTTGCAAACAGAAAATGTGGCGTACTTCTTTGACCAAGGTCTGCTCTTCAGTTATCTTCTTGTCCTTAAATATGTTGATGGCTTCTAGAATATGTTCTTGCAGGCAGTACTTGGCCTCCTCAAACCTGTTCCTTGCCAGAGCCTGTGCTTTAGCATATGCCTCTGTATAGGCCTGAGGGGGAGCCTGAGCCAGTGCTGGAGCTTTGATTCGAGGAGCTGACTGGGGTTGGGCCTGCTCCTGGACTGGAGACTCTGGCTTTTGTGACACCTGGACTTGAGGCTGTGTCTGGGGAGGTTGGCTTTGGAGTGGAATTTGAACTTTGGGTGGAGCCTCAGCTCTGTTTTGGGCCAGCTGTTGCTGTTGAGCTTGGGGCTGTGGCGGAGTTGGACCTTGGAATCTAACTGGTGCTTGAGGTGGTGGTTGCATCCATGGTTGATGAGCTACTGTTTGAGAGACTTTTGGAATCACTTTCTGTGACTGAACCTGTGGCTTCTGTGGTGACGGTGGCTCTGGTTGGATTGGCCCCCACTGCTGTGGAGGAATTTGTGGTCTTAGCTGTGTTGGACGCGGAGTGTGCGAGTACTGAGATGCCTGGATGGCTCCCTGGTCTTGTACATGAACCCTCTGGTAACTGTGGCTGATCACCTCAGGTCTGATGGGTCTCCAGTGTTGTGGAGGAGCAATTGGTTGGACTGGGCTTTGAGGTCTCATTTGTGAGAAAGGCGGTGCCATTGGTTCAGATCTTACAGGGCCCCACTGTGGAGCTTGAACACCTGGGTAAAGGTGACTCTGTGGATGAGGCCGGACTTGCACTTGGTCTGAACCTTGGATGATAGGGTAAGGCTGGGCTGCTAAGGCTTCTCCTAGTGATGCCCATTGCTGAGGCTGTGCTTGCATCTGTGGGACACCCTGAGAGTGTAGGGGGCTCTGCGGGTATATCTGAGGTTGCATTTGACCCTGGCCCTCATAATAGCTCTGATTGAGAACCTCAGGAACAACTGGGCCCCACTGAGGATGCTGGGCATGAGGCTGCACTATGTTTTGTTGTGTAACCTGAACTTTAGCATGAGTCACACCCATGCTCATGATTTGGGATTGGGGTGGAATATGAATATGAGGCTGACTCGGAGGCATGGTGATGATTCGTGGTTGAATAGGGGCTGTACTTCTGGGCTGAGCATGAGGAACCGAATGCCATTGTTGACTTTGGGTCATAACTTGAGGCTGCATGTGTACCAGGGGATGCCTTTCAGTTGGGATCAAGCCTTGTCGGGCTTCATCAGTTTCCATCAGATGAGGCGGAGTTTGAGACATGACTGGGCCTTGTGACTGAGCCATGGCTGGTGGTTGCCTTTGAGCCATGATTTGTGGATGAACTGGTGACGAAGCTTGTGTTTGTGCTTGCTTCACTGCTGGTTTCTCTGGTTTCCTTTGGGCTTCTGCTAGTGGCTGAATGAACCCAGTAACCTGTGGTAGTGAAGGCTGTTGGGTTATGACTTCTGCAGGACCTGGCATCCCTGTTTGAGGTTGCCTTAGGGGTTTAGTTGGTGTCATAGCTTGTGGATGCGGTAACACAGGTTGCTGTTGTTGCTCTTGACCCATCTTGGTTTGTGCCATATTTTGTTGCGGCATAACCTGACTCACCTTGGGCTGTGGTACAGGCTGCTGTTGCTTGACTCGACTCACTTTGCCTTGTGTCACAGATTGCTGTTGCTGGACCTGACCCAGTTCATCTTGTCTCATGGGTTGTTGTTGTTGTTGGACTTTGGCTTTTTTTGCAGGTCGCTGTTGCTTGCTTTGACCAACTTTGGATTGTGTCACAGGCTTTTGTTGCTGAACTTCACTCAGTTTGGTTTGTGCATGGGTAACTGTCTTGGCTTGACCTTGGATTGGTTCAGGAGCAGGTGTAGCAGTGGCAGTAATAGTGGGTTTGGGTTTAACTTCACAACTCACTTTGTTTTTGTCCATTTGTTCAGTCTGTGTTTGTGCAGCAGCCTCTGGTTTGCCCTTTGCTTGCAGCCAAGGCCTATTCTCTGAAAATGCCTGGGACTTCCGTACTTTAACTGGGTGCTGGGATAGCGTTTGCTGTTGGTTTGTGCTTCGTTGCTGTATTTGCACCTGCTGGTGTTGACCCTGATTCTCTTCCTGGGTATCCACTTGTTTCAGTAGAGTTGCTGGCTGTTGTGCTTGCATCTGTTGTTGCGCCTGTGGTTGTCTTTGCTGGCCTATAGGTGTTTTTTGCCGGGTAGTTACCTGAACTTGCTGTGATTGAGCATTCATTGTTTTTTCAGTTTCGCCTTGTTCATGCTTCCCAGGTTCCTCTAGCATCTCAGGTTTTGCCTGATCTTTGGCCATTGCACATGGCTTGACTTCGGCAGGAACCTTTGCCTGTTCAAGAACCTGATTTTGGAGGTCTTCCACTGCCTCATTCCTCGACTGATTCCTTTTTGCCACTGCTTGGGTTTGAGAGTGTGTTTGTGAAGGAGGGATCTTCTCTGCTTGGTACTCTTGCACAACAATCATAGGCACAGTCTGAACTTCAGGTTGAGTTGTAGGAACAGCAGTTTGGGCACTATCCTGGGATGCTTGCAAAGACCTTAGCTTGAGTGTAGACTGGGAATCTGCTCGGTCAACATCTTCAGATCGGGACGTGTTGCTCATTCGGAGCTTCTGGCTTTCAGGAACATACGCTTTCTCCTGCACAAAGATCTTTTGTGGAGGCTGCCGGCCTGTAGGGCTTCTGTCTCTAAGAGCTCCCAAGGAGCTGAGCATCCCTACAACCTCCTGTTGAGGAACACACATGAATTGTTTATATACCTAGACATTTGGAAGACCACAGTAGTTCATTTTTAGGAGCCACACACCACTTCATTCATAAATAAGGCTGATTCCTGGCCTACGCTTGACCCCCATGTTTATCAAGACATATAGAAAGACCTGTGACTGTGCAACAGCAGCACGGACTCTGTCCTGCATGGTGGATGCAATGAGGTACTGCAGCGGTGAGTTCTTCTGCCCCGACATCACCATCACCTGCAGATCCTGTTCCTCCATCACCACCTGGCCCTCCAGCTGCAGACCTCGGGAAATCAGCAACTATGTAAGGAAGGAAAGAAGGAAACAGTGATCTAGGGCCAGCCATACTAAACCTTTATTGCTAGCTTTTAGACCCAAATATGATGCATTCCGCCAGAGAAAGCATGGGTTCTAGCCAAGGTCTATTAGATGATGTCAAAGAACTGGCAGGCAGTGTTCTCCTGCGAGCATTTTGAGTTGTCCAAGGATGCCATCTTAGTTCTTTCTCACTTGGGGACACTGTATCTTAGGGGAGACCTAGCTGGTGCATTAAAACGGCAAGAAGGTCCTGGAGTGTGCATATTATCCTTGTGTTTGTATGGGTTTCCACTAGGATCTCTGGAGATGCTAAATTGTCCTTTAGGTGTGATTGTATAGGTCAGTGTGTTTGTGTGCCTGGCCTACAATGGACTGGAGACCTGACCAGGGTATTTCTCCACCTTTTTAGTCCCATGGGTGAGGTGAGAACCGCGATCCTGGCTAGGATAAGCATCTCAGAACGAATTACCAAACCAAGTGGATCAGAACAACCCTCATACCTTCTCATGCATGCACACCTGGCCTACAGCCTTCAAACCAAAACAGAATTGCAAAAAGTGAAGAAGTTGTCGGTTTCAGAGATGAAAATACCCGGGTCCTTGCATCCTGCCCTCGCTGATGTTTGTGCGTTCTTTCCTTCAAGAGCTGATAAAACTCTCTGGCTTCAGCTTCCCAGTGCAGAAGTTCAGCTAGACGCCCATCCAGGCCACACACACTCTGCTGCAACTCTTCACACACCTGGATGGCCTCGCAGAGTGTCTGCAGGACCTGAGCAAAAGAAGTGAGCGTCATTACGATTTGCGCAAAAACAAGCGTGAGATGTCAGGTGAGATGTAGGTCGTCCATCACTACCTCTGGAGTGGCCTGTTTGAGTTTGTTCAGAGTTTCAGCTGAGCACTCGGGCGAAGGACAGAGGGAGTCCAAGTCAACATCCTTCATTTTCCTCATCATGAACTGAAAAATTGAAAAAAAAGTGGTAACTGGTCTTGCTTTTTTCACCAATGTGCCCCGGTGTCCAGTATTTTGATTGCAAAGAAAGACCAGTGCCAGCGTAAGGTGCAAAAAGTTATTTTAACTGATGTAAAAGTGTGTTTTTGTGTCAGGAATGGGAGTTGCAGGACAAAAACACTGTTTTATTACAAGACAGGCAGGCAACCAAAGATGACGGGGCAATCCAGACTCAAAAGCCAAGCAGCAAGTCCAAAAACCGCTCAGCAACAGTACACTACACAACAAGTTGGCCTGGCGTCCTCCATCTGGTTGCCCTAGCTTAAGTAACCCCGTCCCTTAGCCTTTTAACCCATAGCACCTGCACCCACTTAGGGTTAGGCGTGAGTCTCTGCGCTACCGGCCTTGGCCACCAGATGGAGACAATTCCCAAGTTCGTCTTAAACGGGCCTTGCCCCTTATCGTTACATTTGGCAAGAAACGTTTAACAGACCAATCAGAATGAGCAATCACCTGACCTTTTAAAGTCAGGGGTGGAGTTATAGTGAACTGCTATTATAATGGCCCATGTACCTGGTAAACCAGAGTGGTTTTCGGTGAGGAAGTGTTGTGCACCAAGTGAAAATGTGCAAGCACATTAGTTACAGGAGCAGCTCTGTGCCGCCGAAGCATTTCAAGTCCTATTAGTGCACTTTGAACATGTTCCTGTGTCTGTACCAAGCATCGCGCACCTGCACATTACCCATTGTCATTTTAGTGCTTTAAAACAGTACCGTGCCAACAGTGCACCCACACACACCACATCTAAAAAGCACCAATGAGCAAGCTGCTACGAGCGGGAAACACACCCAAATCATTTGCTATTTTGAAAATGTGCAGACGTGTTAAATAGAAAAATGCGCCGGTAAAAAACTAACAAAAACACTTTCCACTGGTGCAGTAAGTGGCGATATCTCCAACTGAAGAAATCCCAGGATGCAACATTTTTATCCTCCGAAATGAGCGAGAAAAGGGAGAAAAGACCATAATAAAAAAAAAAGAAAGACAAATGAAATCAGAACTGGTCCAAAGTACCTGCAATCTCTTCCTGTAAGTGCGTAGTGACCCTGTTAAGACCTCCACTGGTTCCTTCAGAAGCTGGTGGGCCTCTCTGACCAAACCCTGCAGAGTCTGAGGTCCAACACTGGGCTCCTCAACAAGATCCTGAGGCAGAGATTGGACCCTCAGATAAAGCAATAAGCCACAATAATGACTTTCCCCAAATTTAAGGGTGTTTGTAATGCATGGCCTCGAGTGGCGTATTGCATTTGTACAAATGAACGTATAGAAACGTACGTAGAGTTCAGTCAGTACTGAGGCATTGTGTGTACAGAAGGTTCGAATGCGTTGAGTCTATTTTAGAATTAGGCTGAAATAGTTAAAATAAAGTAACGTGGCACAATTCTGAGCATTGACAAAGACTCACAAACTGTGTTCTCCTGGCAAAGTCCGCCCACATCAGGTTGATCCTACAGAGCTCGTCGGAAATTGAGCGGCTGGTTTGTGGATCGGTGATCTCAATCAGGTAGTTTCCCACCTCGTTTAAATGGACCTGACGAGAGCTCCACTCCGACATCATCTCTGCTGTTACCTACGTCAGAAACCATGAAATCACTCCCAGAGAATTAAATATTTCTAATAAATAGCTTTATATATGGAATATTTTTATAATATATTATATATTTCATTTTTAAAAAATATACATACATTTTTTAATGTAAATATATATATTTTTTACACACACACACACACATATATATATATATATATATGTATGCAATCACTCCCAGAGAATTAAATATTTCTAATAAATAGCTTTATATATGGAATATGTTTATAATATATTATATATATCATTTTTTTAAAAATATACATATTTTTTTATGAAAATATATATATATTTTTTTATTTTCATATATATAGCATAGGAATAGCAATATCAGTCCCATGGAAAAACTACATTTACAACTACATGTATCCCGGATACAATTAAATTCACGTGTTCCAGATTAGGGGCCAGTGATTATGAAATGATCTGTAGTGTAGATTTCGTACAGCTGCCATCTCGACTCTACGATGAGAAGAAGTCTCCAAGAACCCTGAACACTTTTTATATATATATATTTCACATATAGGATGTCCTGACAAGGCACAAAAACAAACACTCGTGTGCTAGTGTGTACTTCAGCTCGTTGTCCGTGTCTGCTGGTCTGGGTTCCTTGCTCCAGCCAGGCATGTAGAGAACTGTAGGAGTCACAGTAGGAATCCCAGGCGGCCAGCACACGGCCCATAATGCCTTTCACCATCTTCACGTCCTGGAGTGTCACTGCAGTCTCCGCCTCCAAATCCTTCACCTGTTGACTCACATGACTGGAGTCACCCGCTGGCAAAGAGAGACTGAAGGTTACACTTGGTTGCTGCTGTTATTCTACTTAAGCCCATATAAAACAGTGCTACATGTATAAAACAAAAGCATGTCTGTGATAAACCATCTCTTTTAGCTCTTGTCCACACATAAACTGGTATTTTTCATAACATTTGTTTGCCTTTTGTAAGGAAAAGATTCCCTTCTGGGGATTTGCCGCCACCTGGTGGTCGGTACCCGTCACCCCAGTCATTAGCTCCCAAATCTAGCATTCCACAGGTGGTGTGGATTAGGGAGCTAACGACTGGGGTGACTGGTACCGACCACCAGGTGGCGGCAAATCCCCAGAAGGGAATCTTTTCCTTACACCTTTCTTCTATAAGCAAATAATGCTTTAGGTTTTCAGTGTTGATGTGTAACAGGAAAAAGGGTTTTAGGCTTGTAACATTATATTATCATGTCATCTATAGTCAGAGTGTGCACCATTATCTCCTTTGATGTAATAGTGTGCACTATTATCTCCTTTGATGTAATAGTGTGCACCATTATCTCCTTTGTTTGATGTAATAGTGTGCACCATTATCTCCTTTGTCTGATGTAAT
>JBBPDA010058350.1:0-13376 GCA_037974385.1 Arnoldichthys spilopterus
GGGAGGGGCGTGGCACCTAATATTCAGGAGAGGCTGACCTTGCACGCCCTCTAGGGGGAGCCTCAGCTCCCCTTACAAAAACAGACACATACACACAAGGGGCATGGCTAGACAACATCTTACATTAGTCAGCATTGCTGGACTTTAGGATGTCAATTCTTGATATAAGTGCACCAGCTGAAACATGGTAGCTCACACAGCTAGTTGTGTCCAGGGTTATTGTATAAAAACCGGAACAAGAAACAGAAAAAGGGAAAATCCAGAATATGCTGGATCACATTGTTTTGGTCAAGCAGAAAAAGAGACACATGGGGTATTCCAACTTACTGATCATTAAGGTGCCATAATGTGTAATGTGTAACGTTTTTGGTCGTGCAGACTACGAAAACAAATGAGGAAGAACAGAAATACGAAGAAAACCTACACTTGAGGCTAAACACGACAGGGGATTCCAAACAGAGTCTAGGGTAACACGAAGGAACATAAAATGAATAAAGACATAGAGATTAAGAACACGGCAGGAAACTTGGACACGTATGACAGGGTCAGAGACACTCAATAATGAAAAATACTAAGACAAACACGCAAGACACATAGTGAACACAAATGGGGAACACCTGACACAGGGAGGAGACGGGAAACAAGGGACAAGTGACGAGGGCGGAGACAAGGCGTGGCTAACATAGACACGAGACAGGGAAGCACATGGATAAGGATAAAAACATAACCAGAACAGGTCAAGACGAAACCTCACATAATGTACATTTTACTGGGTGTATGGCCACCATGCTGCTCATCTATATTACCATCTGGGTCTGTGACTAAGCTTGAAAAGCAAAATGCTTTTTGATAGAACTTATGCAATATTTTAGTAGGCATCACACACACGCCTCCCTTGTGGCATGGTAATAAAGAGCCTCTGGAAGGCCCACAGTGGGAAACACTATCAGAATGTGTCTGTAGACAAAGCAAGATGACAGGTTGGATATAGCAAGGCCATGATAACACGCAATGAAGGAGAGAGATTGAGAGTGAAGACTGATAAGGAGGGGACAGATAAAGAGCAAAGTAAAAGAAAAATCTGGAAATGAAAAGAGTATGATTGCTGAAGCAGGTGGGCGAGAGGCAGAAAAGGGGGTAGCATGCAAATAAGAAGAATGACCAGCTAGGGCCAGAAAGAGGGGCAGCACAAGGAGAATGTATAACCCGTATTGTGTATAAGTGTTACTGAGAGTACAAAGCAATGCGTGTTGATAGGTCTTGATTGCTTCACCTGCGTGGGTCCATTTTCATGCCATGATTCATCTGATTGGGGATAATTGCGCAAGCACTCAGGGTTAACACCGAATAACACCTGTCCAGCTGAGCGGTTCCTACCAGTGTTCACCTTGAAGGAAAAGCCCCCACACAGTGCTCTCAGGGGTAAATCAGGGAGAGCGTAATTGTTCTTTTTGTGAAGAGTGCATCACAAATGAGCCAAATAGGTCCCTACCCCATACACACACGTGATGAGCAGTGGGGTTATTCCACTTGTTAACTTTGCTGATAATCAGGGAGCAGTCAAGTATGTTTGTGCCTGTACTATCATGCCAATCCACAGCAACAGCCCCCCACCAGTCTCCAGATAATGGTGGGATCCTAGGGCTGATTCCTAATGAGAAGCAACGCACTCTGGGCAAATTGTTCATTGAGAAGTAGGGGTCTCAGGGTGTTGTAGCTTTGCAGCAGAACTTTTTTTCATTATAATCTGGTTTGATTCTGTTATTTTACTGTTAGTTTAAAAACACTTTCAATAAATAAATGTAGTACAATTTTAGACTAGAAAGAAATGTTTACTTAAGAAATTAAAGAACAAAAACCTTCAACAAAAGAGCTGATACTTTTACATGAATCAACCATATTATTATAACCTCTGGCAGATGAAGTGAAAAAACATTTATTATCTTGTTATAATGGCACCGTTCTAGGGGTGGGATATATTATGCAGCAAGTGAACAGCCAGTTCTTGAAAATGATGTTCTGGAAGGGGGATAAATAGGTGAGTGTTATAACACCTGTGATGTTGATAAGGGCCAAATTATGATGACTACACAACTGGCACATAACATCTCCAAAACAGCAGGTCTTGTGGTGTGGTACTAGTGTGCAATGTTTAAAGCTGACCAAAAGTGGTCCAAGACACCACAACTGGTAAAGCAGGTCATGGATGGGCATGGAGAACAAAGGCTAACCCATCTAGTCCATTTTCACAGTAATGCTACTACAGCTTAACTTTCTGTGTGTGGGGATGCATAGCCATAAACTGGTCAGTGTGCCCATATTGAATCCTGTCCATTGCTGAAAGCTCCTACAATGGGCATGTGAATATCAGATCTAGATCATGGAGCAAGGGAACTAGGTGACCTAGTCTACTTTTACATAATGTTGACAGCAGGGTACATGTGCTTTACTTCCCAATGGCAGAGGATGCATTATTCTGGCAAGCTATTAGAGGCAGTGTGATTCTCTGGAAAATGTTCTTTGGGAAATGTTGTTGGAAAACCTTGGGTCCTGACAATGTTATTCCCTGAGGGCAGTGGCCTCTGTTAGCAGGATAATGCCCCTGCCACACTGCAAAAATGGTCCAGGAACAGTTTGAGGAACATAGCAAGATGTTCTAATTGTTGACTTAGCCTCCAAATTCTCCAGATCTAATCGAGCATCTGTGATATGTGCTGGACAAACTAGTGTAGCCCCACCTTACTACTTCCAGGACCTAAAGGATCTGCTGCTAACATCTTGGAGCCTTTTACCACAACATGCTTTCAGAGGTTTTGCATGTTACATGTCAGAGTTGTTTTGGCAGCACAATAGGGGACCTATGCAATATTAAGCAAGAGATTTTAATGTTATACTTGATCAGGATATATGTTAGAGGTTAAGCCATAATGTTTCAGGCTAGTATGGAATACAGAGAGAGAGAGAGAGAGAGAGAGAGAGAGAGAGAGAGAGAGAGAGAGAGAGAGAAAGAGAGAGAGAGTCCTCTGTGAAAGGCAATTGATTTCAGGTCGTTATTGGTACTGAAGCCGATACTAAATCACAGCTAATTAATATGCTAAAACTTTCCCTCTGGCACTTATCTCCTGCCACAGCAGCCAGTACCTTGTTATTTAATTACCATGGAAGAAAAGCTGAAAAAAAACCTTCCTTGAGCTGATGGTAATGAGGTTCCAACTTTACCTTTTAACACCACACATCACTTACTGCATGCATATTGCCACTGTCAGGGGTAAAACCTTGTCCTGTTTTTGTTGTTTTAAAATTTCTTTTTGCATAATTTGAACAATGCAAGTGCCATTTAGAATTTGTGAAAATATTATGATCAATTGACCAATAGAAATGCTCCAAAATTATTACTATTTGGATTTTGATGCTTGCAACAGCTACAGTGTCTTTTCTTAGGAAGTCCATGGATGAGTCCTCATTCTGCATGCACTACTACAGTGTAATGCAGTACTACAGTGTGGCTTCTTAGACACAGCCTGCATGTGCTTGGCTGGCATGCCAGCAGTCCAGAAGAAAATGGCCCAACAAAGTCCAGAAAGTCCAGCCATTTAGTCCATAAGAAAAAAAGGCCATCATGAAGATGACATTCAGACAATGAACACTGATGTGTCTTAAGCCAACTGAGTTTTTTTTAGCTAAACCATTTTAAAAAATGTAATCGAACTGTTGAAATTGTATTAATTCTTTTGCCTTTCAGCTCAATAAGGCATGAACTTTTGGTGCATACGTCCATGTTTCCTCCTAATTTTAACACCAAGAGCTGTTGTTTACACAGCTCACATTTCACATGGATTGTTAAAAATGTTGGCTGTAATTGTCATAGGTTCCTGCAGTGTGGACATACAACAAAGGGGAACTTCCTCCAATGGTCCTCCAAAAAGTTCATCCAGTCCTCCAGGAGTTATTGTCAAATAAATATCAAATAAAGTCAATTTTATTTCTATAGCACTTTTTACAACTGATGTGTCACAAAGCAGCTTTTCAGAGTTCAGGACTGAACCCATAATGAGCGAGCCAAAGGGGACAGAAGCAAAGAAAAATGTTTTTGTTCAATTTGTTCAGTATACTTATGTTGCTGTCGCACTGGTCAGATATGAAAATCTGTTAATTTTAGCTTTAACATACACAATTCACTTAGCATGTAGCATGTTTGTGTGTGTGTACCTCCAGTGGAGGTCATGCTGTTCTGCAGAACCCCTACCAGAGCACAGGCTTCCCCTTACAGCAGCTGCCCCAGTCTGCCCTGGAGGAGAAGCTCATCAGTGATCACTCATTGGCCAGTTTGAGTGGTTATACAGTGTCAGCTTTACCACTCTCAGTTAGGAGTTTATAGAATTTTTTAGAAAGTCAAGTTGTGAAGTCGGCTTTTATTGTCATTCTAACCATATACAGTTCACAAAGTAGACAGTGAAACAAACTCTTGCTCCAAAACCATGGTGCTACATGAAACACAGGACCACAAAAACTACACAATTGACATCATAAAGTGCATTGTGTGCAAAGATGTGCAAACATTGCAGGACAGTGCAAAGACAGACAGGCACAAACAAAGACAGCAGCGACCGGAGCACAGTTATGGTTCTAACAGGTGCAACGAAACAATATGTGCAAAGATGCAATAATATAATGTAAACAATGAAACAGGAAGTATGAAGAATGTGGCAGCATGAAGTAAAATATCAGTGATAAATCTAAAGATAAGGACTAGTTTAGTGTGTGTGTGTGTGTGTGTGTGTGTGTGTGTGTGTGTTTGTGTTGTTTGCCCTTGAGTTTAAGCATCTTATTACCTGAGGGATGAAATTATTGCTCATTCTAGTAGTGAACGCTCGAATGCTTTGGTATCTTCTTCCAGATGACAGGAGGCAGAATACTTTGTATGAGGGGTGTGTTGGTTTATCCACAATGTTGGTGGGTTTGTGGATGCAGCTTGTGGTGTAAATGTACGTGATGGATGCGAGAGAGACTCTGATGACTTTTTCTGCTGCAGGGACTTAGCAATTAGCAAACCATGCAATTAGCAAACCAGACAGTGATGCAGCTACTCAGGATGCTCTCAGTGGTAAAAACTGTGGAACTGTGTGTTATGGTCAAAGACCAGATTTTAGCTTTTTATCTGAAAAAAAGTTCTCTGTGCCAAAGATGAAAACAGCCATCCAGATTGTTATCAGAGAAAGATGCACAAGCCAGCATCTGTGATGGTTTGGGGAGCTTAAAAGTACCATTGACTACACATACATTAGGATTTTAGAGAGACATATATTGTAATTAAGGCGATGTTGCTTCCTAGGAGGACCATAGTTCATTTCAGCAAGCGAGTGGAGCTGCTTGATTGGCCTGCTGCCAGTCCAGATCTGTCTCCCATTGAAAATATATAGAGCTTTATAAAGAGGAGAATCAGACAGCAGTGACCACTTTGTGGCTGTCAGTGACTGTTGAGCAGCTGAAGTCTTACATCAAGCAAACATTGACTATATTTCCAGTGGCAAAACTACTACATTTAGCATCTTCAGTATCCTTCCATCCGAGGTAATTGTCCAGTTTATACTTGTCTCTGACTGTAAGGGGCAGGGCCCCTTTAAGAGACAAAGGGGAGTTGTCTCCATCTGGTGGCTGGAGCCGGTAACCCCAGCATTAGCCTCCAGTGCAAATGACTCACAGGTGCTATATGTCAGGGAGGTAATTGCAGGAGTCACATAAGCTCCAGTGACACTGACTGAGAGTATGTTGCGGTCCAGGCCAAGCGTTGTGACTCTAGTTGCTTGGATCCTGTTTTACTGTTCGTTCTTTCTTATCTTCTCGCGCTCCTCCCTCTGCCTGATAGGTCTATCCTCCCTGGGACTAAAGCAGGTTCTCATCTTGTGCCAAGTGGCTATACTTTGGAAAATATTTCTTGTGCCTTCATAGGAGCTTCTGTCTTTGCTCTGAGTGATTGAAGGTTTCTTCAGACCTTTTATCCTGCAGTATTGTATGGTTGATTTCTTTCTTACAGATGTTGAAAGAAGTGTTTCTACTTTCCACATCTGTTAATTCTAGGAGGCACTGTTAGCACTCATTGTGTTTTGTATATTTTGTGTAGCATTTCATAGTTTTTCAGTACTATCTTTGGTCATTCTTTTTAAAATTGTTTTATTTGTTTGAAGTATTTTTGTGAACCTGTCATTTATTTTGTGTGTGCGTGTGTGTGTTTTTGTATTCCCCCTTTCCTGCACTTGCAAATAAGAAACTGAGACTGAGTTTTCTTTCCAGGGGTGAGCAGAGAATCAGATGCTTGGGGTTGGGGGTTAGTAAGGAATGCTCCAGCATTTTACACATTGTGCATATGCATAACAAAATTACTCATGGTGCATGAGAAAGGGACATGCTTCTAGGTGGGCAATAAAGGGGGAATGTCTCATTGAGAGAATCTGAAATCTTGGTGATTTTAGTGTTAAATAATCAACAGATATAGTCAGGTAAAAGGATAAGTACATCCCATAAAAATTATTGGCTTTTTCAGCATGTTATACAATATTATACAAAAGCAAACATTATACTCCAACAGATGACATAAAATTGGCATTTAATATTTATTTTTCATAATTTAAATAAAATAAACAGGTCAGTTACATGGAAAAAGTAAGTACACCCTTACATTTATCACACCTTCACATCCATAAAATTAGAAACAGGTGCCATTAATTACAATTTCTGCATGTGGGACCTGTCATATTTAAATCTAACATCTATGGTCAGGGGGCAGCATGGTGGTGCAGTAGTTAGAACTGTTGCCTCACAACAAGAATGTCCTGGATTCAATTCCTGGGTCGACCACAGGTGCCTTTCTGTGCGGAGTTTGCAAGCTCTCCCCTTGCTCACGTGAATTTTCTTCCACTGTCCAAAGGCTTGCAATAGGTTGATTGGATACTCTAAATTGCCTTTAGGCGTGAGTGTGTGTAAACGGTTGCCTGTTTATGTGTTGCCCTGCGATGGGTTGGCCTCCTTTCCTGCATGTACCCTTTCTTGGGCCCGTAGTCAGCTGGGACTGGCTCCAGCTTCCTCACGACCCGAAATGGATAAGTGGTTTAAAAAACAGATGAATGGATCTATGGTCAGTAGCTATTTGCTACTGAAGTTTGTGGTGTCATGAACCCAGGGTTTAAAGAATTATCTAAGGCTTTTAGAAACAAGGTTGTGGATGCCTATGAGTCTGGCAAGGGATTTAAAGATATTTAAACTATTTGAATGGCCACAATACCACAGTGTAAACGTTTAAATTATTTGAATAATTTTTTTGTTCTTAAAAAATCATCTTTACCCTTACACATATATTTCACATATGATTCTTATAAATAAAAAAAAAACTTATGCTTCAAGATGTACAGTATTTTCTGGTTCTTTTGTGCCACCACTTGCCTTTTGGTTCCATATAGAACCTTTATACTTGACAGTGTACATCATGCCTTGGCTCCAGTGTGGACAGCATCTTTCATTTCAATGATCTGTGGTATACATATAATATTACATTTCAAATAATATGCTACCCTTTTAACTTACGTTGACATACTATATAAATGTAAAAATAACATGTTTTTTTGCAAATCATGTAATCTTATATTTAATTAAAATAAAACAAAGACAATATATCAACAAGAGTTTGCAAGCTCTCCCCATGTTTGCGTGGGTTTCCTCATGGGTGCTCCAGTTTCCTCCCACTGTTCAAAGGCTTGTAGTAGGTTGATTTGATTCTTTAAATTGCCCGTATGCATGTGTGAATGGTTGTTTGTCTATGTGTTGCCCTGCGATAAGTTGGCCTCCTGTCCTGGGTGTACCTCGCCTTGGGACCATAGAGCCTGGATAAGTGATGTAATATTAAAGAAAAATAAAATAACTAAATAAGTTAATTGGCAACAGGTCGTTAACATGATCTGGCATTAAAAATGCATACCAGAGAGGCAGATTGTTTCAGAAGGAAAGAATGTGAAGGGTTCAGCACTAAATTAAGTACATTAACAAAATACTTTATTAACACTAAAATGTAAAAGATTTTTTGTTTTTTTTAATCTACAAAACATAATTTCATAAATAGATTCAGGAAATCCAGAGAAATCTCTGTAAACAAAGGGCAAAGCCAGTATGGGACAGCTGTGATCTTCGGCTGCTCATGCTGCACTGCGTTGAAGTGGACATGATCCTGTAATGGAATTTACTACATGGGCTCAAAAACATTTACTAAAAAATAATGGGCTCTGCATATGCTCCCACATTCCACCATGACTTTGTTTTTTGGTTCTTAAACCCTGGGTGGTACAAAACAGTGGAACTAAAGCATAAAGAAAGCTCATCTAGCTTGTTTAGCATTGAAGTGTTCAATGTCCTTCAGATATCAAGATTTTTATGATCTGTATATACAATAAATGGCAACTTTGCCCCCACTAACGAATGTCTCTTTTTACTTAAGATCAATTTAATTGCTAAAGGATTCTATTTCCCACATCATTATTCCACTCTGCTGGTGAACATTTGTGACAAAATAATGTGCAGGGGGGGAGTTTTTTTAGGGGTGAAGGATTACCTTATCTTTGAGACAACACTACGCTTACCCACACATCTGACATGCCTCCATCACAAAATGCAGCTTAGGATCAGGCTGGCATAATATAGGGGCCATCATTAATGGGGCAGCAATAGTACTGAAGTTTGGTAGAAATTGTGGTAGTAGTTAGCAAAACCCAAGAACCTCTGGATGTTCTTCTGGGTTTCTGGAATTGGCTAATTTATTACCCCATTCATCCATCTATCCATTATCTGGTCACAAGGGTAGCAGCCTCAGCTGAGATGAACAGACATCCCTTTCCCCAGCCACCTCCAGGAGCTCTTTGGGAATTCAGGCATTCCCAGAACAGCCAAAAGACATAATTCCTCCAGCATGTCCTGGGTCAGTCCCTCACTGTAGGATATGCCTGGAAAACTTCCCTAGGTAAACATCCAGGGGCCATCCACACAAGATGTTTAGATTATTTTATTTGGCTCCTCTTGACAGCAGTGGTTCTACTCTGAGGGTTTCCCAGATGTCCAGGCTTCTCACCCTATCTCTAAGGGAGAGCCCAGACACAACATATTTTGGCCATCTGTATTCAAGATCTTATTCGTTCAGGCACTACCCACAGCTCATGACCATAGGTGAGGGTGAGGATGGACCAGCAGATCAAGAACTTTTCTGGCCCCCACAACATACCAGTTAAGCACCTGCAGCACTGCTGACACTGCTCCAACTCACCTGTCAAGCTCTTAATCTCTTCTACTCTCACTCATGAACAAGACCCTGAGATACTGCTCCACTTGGGGCAGAACCTCCTCCCCAGCCTATAGAGGGCAACCCACTCATTTCTGATTGAGAACCATGGTCTCCAATTAGAGGTGCTAATCCTCACCTCCTCTGCTTCACACTCAGCTGCGAACTGACCCAGAGCAGAGGTCCCTGGCTGATGAAGCCAACAGGACCACCTCATACGCAAAAAGCAGAGACACAATCCTGAGGCTACTCCTTGACTAGGAATATTGTCCATAAATATTATAAACAGGACCAGTGCAAAGGGCAACCCTGGTGGAGCTCAACCTGCACTGGGAACATGTCTAACTTATTACCGGCTATGCAAATCAAGCTTCTGCTCAGTTCAAGGACCAGAACCCCCCAGGTATCCCCCACATAGAGCTGCAAGGAACCTGGTCATAAGCCTTCTCTAGGTCCTCAAAACACATGTAGACTGGATGGGCAAAATCCCATGGCCTCTCCAGCACCCTTGTAAGGGTGTAAAGCTGGTCCAGTGTTTGACACCCAGGACGAAAACCACATTATTCCTCCTGTATCTGAGATTTGAATATCAATCTCAACCTGACATAGACTTTCCCAGTAAGGCTGAGAAATGTGACCCCCTTCTCTGCTGCCCCTTAATCAATAAGGTGACCACGACCCTGGTCTGCCTGTCCAGCAGCACTATCCCAGACCTCCACGCAATGTTAAAAAGGCATGGCAGCCATGGCAGCACAACAAAATCCAAGAGCCTTCAGGTACACTGGGTGAATCTCATCCACGTTTGGGGCCTGGCCACCAAGAAGCTTTTTTACCAGCCTTGTAACCCCATCCTCTGTGATGGGCAAGTCCACACCAGCCCCCTCTGGCTCCACTTCCAGATGTCCCCAGTTAAGGTTAACAGCACCATGCCCCCACCATATACCATCCACCAGACTCTGTATTTTCTCCTCCTAGTCCAGGTGGTGCACTGTTTGAGCCAATGACCAGACTGCCCACAGTAAAAACAAAGGTTGTCTGGTTAGCATTGGAGGAGGTCTTGTGCTGACAGGGGGACCTTGTCGGATTTGCATGGGTTCTAGATCTGGGTTAGGGTTGGAGTATGTGGGAAAGGAGAGCAGTGAAAGGACCTTTGGATGATGTTCTTGGGCATGAGTTTGGATGCACTTCTTGAGGTCAGTGATGTCTCTGTGGCAAGCCAACACCTTCCATAAGTCTAGTCTTATCCCCCAGTGGTATACACCAAGTAATGCTGGATTATTCCAGTCACTCCCTGTGACCGTTGTAGGGAATTCCAGCACATACTCAGCAGCAGTGCATGCATTCCTGCATTTCCTCTGATAGCCCTGAACTCTCGTGTCTATAAAGCCATAGTTCAGTCTGGAACTGTTCAGCAGGTGGAAAACACAGTTACTCTGGTGGGAGGTATCCTTAATGATTTTGACAGCTTTGGTCCTGCAGCGCCTGGTGTAAATGTACTGCAGGGAGTGCAGATCAGAGCTGCAGCTTTGATCACTCTCTGCAGGTCTTCAGCTGAGTAATTCCCAAACCAAGCTGTGATACTCATGGTAAGGATGCTCTCAACAGCAGCTGTGTAGAAGATTTTTAGGATCACTGGGGAAACCCTAAATCTTCTTAGCTGTCTTAGATGGTAAAGCTGCTGCCTAGCCTTAGTAACCTGAGCCTGAATGTGTGTGTACCAGGTGAGTTTTTTTCGGAGAGCTGAACATAAACTCACCCTCTCCACAGGAGCACAGTTGATAGAAAGAGATGTATAAGCACATTGTTGCTTCCTACTGTAGTCCACTATGAGCACCTTAGTTCTGCTGACATTCAGATGTTGTCCTGGCACCATTTTGCCAGGTTTTCAACCTCCTTCATGTAGGCTGACTCATCATTATTAGAAATGAAGCCAAGCACTACTGTGTCATCAACAAACCTAACAATGTTGTCAAACAACCCTTGTTGTGCTCCAGTGCTGAGAGTAATGGACCTGGACACACAGCTGCCCACTCTCACCACCTGGGGTCTGCCTGTGAGAAAGTTCAGGACCCACCTGCACAACTGACCATTCAGTTCCAGGTCCTTCAGCTTATTGAACAGTCTGAGTGGAACCACTGTGTTGAAGGCTGAGCTGTAGTCAATGAACAGCAGTCTCACGTACATCCCTTTCCTACTGTCCACATGGCTGAGGGTGGTGTGCAGAACGCGAGCGATGGCATCCTCAGTGGATCTTTTGGGATGATAAGCAAACTGTAGCGGGTCGATGGAGCCAGTGATGGAATTGCAGATGGAGCCTTTAACAAGCCTTTCAAACACCTTCATGACTAGAGAAGTTACCACCGGGCGGTAGTCATTCAGGCTGGAGGGCTTTTTATGCTTTGGCACAGGAACAACGGTGGATCACTTAAAGCAGACAGGCACCACATACTGAGCCAGGGACTCACTGAAGATGGAGGTGAAAACATCAGTCAGCTGGTCAGCACCGCACCTCAGAATGCGTTCGGAAAGGCCATCTGGTCCTGCTGCTTTCTGATGATCACTCTCTTTAGGGCCCTGCGCACATGGCAATTGGAGCACCACTCTCCCCACACACTGGTAGCAGGCTGTTGCTATTGCTAGCCAGGTTAGCAATAGTGCAGTTAGTCTCAATTCGGGTGTAGAACGTGTTCAATTTGTCAGCAAACGCTGAGTCAGTACTCAGTAGCGGAAGTTGTTCAGATGGAAATGAGACTCTTATTACAGGAACCGACGTTTCGCTTCCTTCACTGTGCGTTGGATGTTGCAGGAATCCGCCCTGTACTGGGTCATGTCCCCGATTCTGAGACCATCATTGTATGCAGCGGTGCGAGCATTCACTATGGCCGGGACAGATCTGTTGACCCACGGTTTCTGGTTTGGAAAAGAGCGGATGGTGACAGTGGGGATGATCTGGTCTGATAGGAAACTGCTAAACTCATGGCCACTTCCATAAACTCACTGACATTGGCTGAGCTGAGCTGGAGCACCTTCCAGTTCACATCATCGAGGGTGTTTGTTTTGATGGTCACTGAGTACAGCCAAAGCAATACCTGTGTCCGCCTGAGGTGGAATGTACACAGCCGTGGCTATCACCGCTGTAAACTCCTGGGGCAGGTAGGATGGCCAGCACATGATGGCCAGGCGCTCCAAATGAGGTGAGCAGGACAAGGATAGAGTGATTACATTCCGAGGGTCACACCATCTGTTGTTGGTCATGAAACAGACTCCACCACCTTTGGATTTCCCATCCTCAGCTGTTCTGTCTGCTCGAAACGCGGAGAAATATTCTGAGAGTGTCACAGCATGATCTGGGATTGTGGGAGTAAACCATGTCTCAGAAGGTTGCAATCCCTGATGTTGCGCTGGAACTTTACTCTGGCTCTGAGGTCATCCAGTTTGTTCTCCAGTGACTGGACATTGGCAAGTAAAATGCTGGGTAGAGTTGACCGGTGTGGATGTTCTCTCAGTCGGAGTCAGACTCCGGCGTGTTTCCCATGGTGTTTCTTTGTTCTCCGTCTGCGGAGAATCTCAGACGGACATGATGGATTGACAGAGAAACCTTCTAAAAACTGGCAAGTGACCTGCTCTCTTATGTTCAAGAGAGTCTTACTGTTGTAGATAATCAAAGCTGAGTTTATGTGTAAGAAGCTACTAGAAAAAGGTAAAAAGTAAAGTAAATGCACAGCCTGGATGGAGCGAACAGGAAGGTGTCTGGCTTCGGCTGCGCCATCTTAGGGTGAACTTACTATACTTTGTTGCCAGTTAATTTATTCCATCCATGACTTGAGGATGCTTGTGATTTGTTTTCCATGTCTCCTAACTCCATCTGAAATGTCTAAGTGGCTAAAAAGCCCAGGGTGGAGAGTACCTGCAATATTATAGATGCAATATTTTTCTGTGCAATATTCTTTCACCCATCCACTGATGCACCTTTTCTTGTATTTAAAAAAAAAAAAAAAAAAAACCTGCATGTTTGTGTGTATTGTGTGTATATATAGTAAGATTTTTATTTTATAGTGTT
>JBBPDA010058361.1:0-13376 GCA_037974385.1 Arnoldichthys spilopterus
AGATATGTGCTGGATATAATAATGTGGGTATGGAGCAGATATGTGCTGGATATAATAATGTGGGTATGGAGCAGATACGCTGGATATTTGATTTTCTCCACATATGTAACTTTTTTTGGGGAAAAATCTCAAAAGTCAGGTCAGGGTTAATGTCACTGTAGTGTTACTGATGTACAGTATTACAGATGTCAATGGAATGTACTTACAGTGATTGCAATACCAACCTGTTTGTATGTGTGTTTAGTCTAGGACTAAGTGTTGCACTGCCACCCTGGTGACCTCACTGCTCAGCCTGACTGGAGCTACTGCTCTGTAGTTCAGTCACCCAGTGGAACTCGAAGACCCTCAGCAAAAATGGTGCAAAACAAAAACACCGACGTCGTGGGCTTCCCCTGCTCTTACAAGGTCAGTCCTTAAGCTTTATCACCAGGGCTGTTTTTGTAAAGGTGTTGTTCTCAGAGTGGGAAATCTCAGTGTTCTCTTTATCTCTCCACCTCTTTTAGGGTAAAAACCCGTTTGACACGGAAGAATTTGCCAAAAGGGAGTCCCATCTACGGGAAGCGTCGTTTCATTTAGACGGTCACTCGAGACCTGGTGAGATTTGGGTGCTGCAGCTGTGTATTACAGACTGACTCTACAGTTGAGCTTCATCACGGTTGGGCAGTTTAATTTTAGGCCCCCCACACGGGTGTTCAGTTCTTGGATAACTGAATGCGTCCTAGGCGTCTTGTAGTTGAGCTTGTTTGACTTCAATATGATCTCACATTCTCGATCTTTCGCTTATGTTCAACTCCAACCTGGCCAGACTGTAGTTCTGTGTGTTTACCTGTGGGGGGCAGTAATCAGACAGTCCAGCGTGTGTTTAACCTCTGGGGATTTGGGCATCATCCTTGACTGTATTAGTGAAATATGGATAACACTTTATTAGACCTGAACCAATCACAAATCTGATACGGAACGTAGGCAGAGAAAGAAACAATCATGGGATATATCCGGTCCCTCAGAATGTTACGTTAAGGACACAATAAAGGCTTTGTTCTGTGCTCTTTGGGATTTTGGCAGAAATTGAGGGCACGGAGGTTCAAAACGCAGTCACCGGACAGGCCCTTCATCAGGTGGACTTTGGTATGTTGAGCATCTTCTGTGGCTCAACACTTTTGCTTTCTCCTGTTCTTTAGACATACCGTCCAGCAAGCCCATCGACATCCCAGACGCCAAGAAGAGGAACAAGAAGAAAAAGAGATGCAGAGCCACTGATAGCTTCACCGGACGCTTCGAAGGCAAGACCTCATTTCTTCTCAGCAGGGTTCAATGGACCAGTAGTCCAGGGCCAATAAAAGAGAGTGTTGGGAAGTCGAATTGCCCAGTGAGTTTCCACCAATCGCAGGCATGAGTCAGTTCCCCTGCGATTTGGTGAGGAGAATGGGGCCGAACTCAACTAGGAGCTGCGGTGTTGTGAACGCACCCAGACTGTGAGGTGTTTTGGCTGTGCTTCAGAGCAAACATGCTCTGAATGGCCTTCATGTTTTGTACGCTTGGTCTTAGTATTACAAAATAAAAGTCCTAATGACAAAATAAATGTTCTGATATGAGGAAAAAGGTTAAAGAATTTTTTTTTTCTCTTTTGCAACTGCGTTGTTACCCTCCAAGCTGTGACTCCAAGCTAAATTCTCAGTTTATACAAAAACCTAATTTTAAGTTTAGAATGTTTTCGTTCTTCTATAACATCACTTTTCCTGGAATTGGGCAGACAACAGCAGAACATGTCCGAACAGCTCCCAGTGCTGTGATTTTAGTTCCGGTCACTATTTTCACACCGATCCCGTTGAAACGGTTTGCTTTCAGATCAATAAATCAACATTTCTTCGATTCTTCCACCTGACTCTACAATCTGACCATCTGTTTTCCAGATGTTTACAGGCTGCAGGACGAGGTTCTCGGGGAAGGAGCCTATGCGGTTGTGCAGACGTGCATCAGTCTGATCACGCACAAGGAGTACGCTGTGAAGGTAAAGTCCACTGGTGAATACAGCTTTGTGCAGACCAAGGTGATCACTTTCACCTGCGTAAATGTGCTTTCTGAGGGCCGTTACATGTTTTTAGGTGGAGTTTGGGGAGAAACGTGTGATTGCTGTTAACAGGCAGCGGTTTATTGCGATTTTTGGTTGGCCTGGACTTGGCCCGGTGTTGCTCATGGTCATGGTCCATTCTACAGGCTTCCCTGTTCCCTGTACAGCGCCCTGCTCTGCCCTGCTGTGTGTTTGCTGTTAAAACCCTACAGTGCCTGCTCAGCAAAGAAACTTCCTCTTTCAGCTGTTGACCATTTGAGGCTGGCAGGCCGCTCGGTATTTGGGGGCTGTTTCAGTGCTGCTGCTGAATGTAGTGTCTAATAGCTCTGTTCTGCAATCCCCCAAATTCAGTCGACCAATCAGCCATAACTTTAACACCACTGACATGTACAGTGAACATTGACTCTAGTCGTTTCATTACAGTGGCACCTGTCAGGGGGCTGGGGTATATTGGTTAGCAAGTGAACAGTCCGTTTTTAAAGTTTATGCACTGGAAGCCGGAGCGTAAGGATCTGAGCCACTTTGACAAGGCTCTTATTGTGACGACTGGGTGAGGGCATCTCCAGAACAGCAGCTCTTGTAGAGTGTTCCAGGTGTGCAGTAGTTGGTACCGACCAAAAGTGATCCGAGGAAGGAGAACTGGTGTTTGGGCACCCGAGGCTCGCTGATGCGTGTGGGGAGTAGGGTGGTCTGTCTGGTCTGGTTGGATTTGGTTACCTATGGTGGATTGAGGTGCAGACAGAGTGACGCGAGGGCAGATGTCAGCGAGTGTCAGTTTTGCAGGACGTGCCGGCGGATGCGTCGGGACGGACCCAGTGTTTTTGTGAGAACATGCTGACTCGGTGGTCTGTAGAGGTGTTGTGGGGGGGGGGCTGGTGGCGCTGTGTCCGTGCTAATCTCCCGCTTACATTGTGCAGACACTGGGCTGAGCACAATGGAGGGATCCATGGCATGCGCTCACAAACACACTTGTGCCTAACTTCGAGGGCAAGAAGGCTAGGCTGGTGGGCTGTGTTGGGGCTGGTGGGCTGTGTTGGGGCTGGTGGGCTGTGTTGGGGCTGGTGGGATAGCCTTGGCTGTAGACAGGCTGTACTGGAGGTTTCCTGCTGAGTGTGAAATATGGGTTGAGCTCTTTCGGCTATTTCTGACCATGAAAATAGAGCCAGTGTGTTGTGACCCTGAGCTAAAGGACTGGGCATGTTTAAGCTGCTTGAAGCTGGAGGGTATATTGGGTTAACTGTGTGTGTGTGTGTGTGTGTTCCAGATCATCGAGAAAAGGCCAGGCCACAGCCGGAGCCGTGTTTTTAGAGAAGTGGAGATGCTTTATCAGTGCCAGGGCCACAGGTAGACACATTTACAACCAGATCCACGTGTTCTTAACACCTTACAGCACCACGAGGCTAAACGTCTCCTTTCCACAGAAACATCCTGGAGCTGGTCGAGTTCTTTGAAGAAGACGAGAAGTTCTACTTGGTGTTCGAGAAACTGAGAGGAGGTAAACCCTTATTACTACACACCGCATGCCTTGTTCACACTACACGACTGTGAAAGTGGTCTGATCGCTGTACTGTCCACACTACACAAGCTCGAGACCTCGATCAGTCCGAGAGTCTGGTAGTGTGAACAGGCCAGCAACAGGGCACCACCACCTACGCCAAACTGGAGTTAAAGAATGGACGTCCAACATGGGCAAGCACTGTCAGTGATCATAACTTCTGAAAAAGCGTGTAAAAGGATAAAGTAAGGAATGTGGGTAAAGAAATGGTTCAGCACACATGGGCAGTATGGGTGGTCTGCTCTACAGACAGAGTCAGAGAGATGTTTGTGTGCTGGATCCACTGTGACGCAGCTATGCTCTCTGGGTAGCCATCACTTCCGTCAACTGTGCTCTCATTGGCTGTAGCTCGCCAGAGACTGGCCCAGATGTTTAGCAGGTCAGATATCTGGTAGGAGACATGTCATTGAAGTGTTCACACAGAGAGATTGGTGGCTGTCAATCAAACGTGGAATTGCGGCTGATCAAGCGCTTTTGTTAGCGACGTAAAAGGCTTTAGAGCTTGAACTTTCCAATGTTTTCATTTACATTTACTCATTTAGCTGACGCTTTTATCCAAAGCGACTTCCAAGGCATGGAGCACTGTAGTGGGACGGTACCTTGCTCAAGGGTACCTCAGTAGTGCCTAAGCTGGGACTTGAACCTGCGACCTTCAGGTCCCAAGCGCAGTGTCCTAACCACTAGGCCACCTCTGCCCACCTCAGCCTGTTTTCCTTCATTGTAATAAATGTGGGTTCTGTTGTAGGTTCTGTGTTGACCCACATCCACAGAAGACAGCACTTTAGTGAACAGGAAGCCAGCATTGTGGTGCAGGAAATCGCCAGTGCTCTGGACTTTCTACACAGCAAAGGTAACCTGCCCTGTATATCACACCACACAGGCCGGGTCGGCTCAATACCAGCCTCGTCCTGTTGGGGTCACATCATGATTTAAATGTAGCCACTGTACCAGTGATAGGCTAATTAGCCTAGACCCAGGTAAACCGGGCCTTAAAGGTAGCCATGTCTGTTGAACAACGTCCTCATAAATTGGATTATTACATACATCAATCAGCCATAACATTAACACCACTGCAAATAACAAAATAAGTAAATAACATTGACTCACTAGTTTTTTTCATTACAGTGGCACCTGGCAGGGGATGGGAAATATTAGGTAGCCAGTGAACAGTCAGTTCTTGATGTCGATGTGTTGGAGGCAGAAGCATAAGGATCTGAGCCACTTTGACAAGGGCCTTAGTGACGTTCTAGACGACTGAGTGAGTGCATCTCTAGAACTCCAGGTGTTGTGGAGTGTTCCAGGTGTGCACTAGTTCGTACCTACCAAAAGGCATCCAGGCAAGGACAACTGGTGAGTCGGCAGCAGGGTCATTGGGACCCATGGCTCACTGATACATGTGGGGACTAGCCCGTCTGTTCGGATCCCACAGAAGAGCTACTGTGGTGTAAAAAGTGATGCTGACACTGATAGAAAGGGGTCAGAACACACAGTGCACCACAGTCAGCAGGAGGGACGCCCTCAGTATTAGGCAGGTGGTGTTAATGTTATGGCTGATCAGCATACGTTTTATAACACATGTTTTCCAGATTGGGAGTGGCTAGTGGAGGGGGAGGACAGTTTGGGGTTGTGTCACATTAAGATCTGCAAGTTGTTAATGATGTGAAATGTGCTGTAATTGCCTGTAGGAATGGCACACAGGGACCTGAAGCCAGAGAACATCCTCTGTGAGCACAGTGACAGGGTAAGTGAGGACATCTGACCAGATTACTGATGACAAATCCCACTGAGCACAAACAATGCCTCTCCTAATCCATGCTGCAGTCCTACAGTCCTCTCCAAAACTGAGGTTGACCTTTTCATGTGTTTTTCATAAGCAGACATGACACTGAAAGTTGTCTTGTCTGCAGATTTCTCCAGTGAGGATCTGTGATTTTGACCTGGGCAGTGGTATCAAGTTGAACGGTGACCGTTCCCCCATCTCCACGCCTGAGCTCCTGACTCCGGTGAGTGATTGGTCCAGGTGAAAGTGTGTGGGAAATGTCCAGACAGTAGTGCATTGTGATTGGTGCGCGGGGACTGGTCCAGACGGAAGTGTGCGGGGACTGGTCCAGACGGAAGTGTGCGGGGACTGGTCCAGACGGAAGTGTACGGGCATTGGTCCAGATAAACGTGAAATGTAGTTGGTCCAGACAGTAGTGCACAGTGATTGGTCCAGACAGAATAGCACGGCAAAAGTGAGTGGTGATTGGGCCAGACAGTAGTGCATAGTGATTGGTCCAAACAAAAGTGTGTGGCGATTGCGCCAGACAGTAGTGCATAGTGATTGGTCCAAACAAAAGTGTGTGGTGATTGCGCCAGACAGTAGTGCATAGTGATTGGTCCAAACAAAAGTGTATGGGGATTGGTCCAAGTGTAAGTGTATGGGGGGAATACCCATAAGGTGTGTAGCTCCCAGTAGGTAGTTGCTCTCAAAGTTCCTAGAACTATTTGGTCTAAAAGAACCTATTGTTGGCTTTATTACGAGCATGTTCTCACCTGTTCCCGGTCTTTCTCACTTCAGTCTTATCAGCCCTGCCCCTGAAGCAGTGCCATCAGTCAAAGGCCAGAATTCATCTCTAACCTGATTTTATGACTGATTTGCTGTATGGTTGCCATGTCCTGCAAAAAAAAAAAACAAGGATAAGGGTTGTTGTCTAGAATCAGACCTGAGGCTTATTAATCAGTAACTAGTTTTCACTATCCTGACTTGGTGGAGGGTCACTTAATGTTTTTTTTCCCTGACCCATATGAGTTCCTACTGTCTGTACTAGGCACTCCATCCACCGAGTTACTTCATGTGCTGGAGTTTCCAGAAAGTCTTACTTGAGGCCTGTGGTTGTGTAAATCCTCCCTTTAGGCCAAGAAGGCTCTGCCCCGTAGCAGCTGCCTCCTCGTTGGCCACGGCTGTGGGGAAACGAGCTTTGGCAGTGTTTTGGACTGGAAGCCCATGACCTACTTTTTGAAATCTCATGACTCCCAAACATCTGTTAAAGGAGTCTAAGTTCATGCACAGTTCAGTGTCTAAATAGAGCCACTTCTGGACTCTGTTCCATACTTTCCTCATGTATTTGATCCATTTTTCCCTTCGTTTCTCAGGTTTTGTGTGGTTGAGTATGTTAGAACCCCAAAGTCCTTGGGTTCTCATTCTTATTGGTCTTCAACTCTTGGTGCTCTTTGGTTTCCACGGTAATGCTGGGGGATTCTGGGTGATAACCTAGTACAGGGGCGTATCTGGGAAACCAGGATATGCTTAAGTTTGCATTAATAAGGTTAATGGACGCACACTTCTTGAGCACATGTGCGCTGTGCCTCGCAAAGCTTTTACCTTTATGTGCTTCAGAGCGTTGCTGCTTCCAGTCCTGGCCCAGGTACCACTGAGGTTCCTAAGCGCACTTCTGGATAGTAAAACCTAAGGGTGACGCTCCTGCTAGATGAACTACAGTGCAGTTAACTGTGAGGTCCTAGATATAATGTGTAAAATATAACGTGTAAATGCGCAAAATAACAAAAAAAACAAACAAACAAAAAACCAAATTAGCATATTGTATGGAGCTGATCGTTAGCATTGGTAGAATTCCAGCACAATGGTGTTTATAGAGCAACAGGGCAAGAGTGACTTCTTCCAACTGAGGGTTACATCAGCTAAGAGGACCTCTTCTTAGTCTCCAGAATTAAAAGGCTTTATCTCCACCATTAACGTTTTGCACAGGGTAAAGCCCTTGCAGGTGGCCATGCTACATATGTCATGTCTGTAAGCCACAAGGGGCAGAAGGAGGGAGCTGTGGACTGACGTCAGAGACGGCGCCGTCTGGGCAGCTCAGAGGAAGGTTATGTAAGAGGCCAGTCATGCAGAAAAGTAATCCAGCTGGGATTCAGTTGGGACGCAGCAACGTGCAGTGATTCATTCATTCCCATCCACTCGGTTCTGCTTACAGCAGCACGTCAGCACCGAAACCTTGGCAGTGCTGAAGGTGAATGAAATCTAATGACCTCACGCTAATCAGCTCTTTGACGACTCTGGCTCATTCATTCTCCACAGTGGTGTTGGATGCCTGCAGTGATGACCCGGTTCGTTAACCGCGGTTCATCACTGGTGATTTTCTGCCAGGGCCAAAAGCTTTAATGAAGTGATGCAGACCCTTATGGTCGGTTGTTAAGGACGTGTCTTGGTCCGCGAGAGACTAGCTTTGGTTTTGGGATTTGCCCATGTATTCGCAGGGTTGTAGGTTCAAGTCCTGGCCCAGGTACCAGTGAGGTGCCCTTTGAGCAAGGTATCAACTCTACGTGCGATGGGTAAATGCAGAGGTCGCATTTGGTTGTGGTGCCCTTTGTGTGATTGGGTGTGTTCACAATGACAAATAGTCGCTTCCACTCAAGTAGTTCTACTCGGTTCTACTCTGCTTAAAGACTTAATATTAAAATACACAAAAATACAGAAAAGCAGCAGAGATTTTGTTGCCAGGCTGTTTAGACCGTTTTAAGCAGGACTTGAAACGTGAGGATGTTTATCAGTATTGTACACAATCGCTTTTCTGAAGATATCTGTTAGTACTTAAAGGATAATCACCTGCAAGGTTCACTACAAAGAGACCGTACTTATGTCTTGAGTTCAGTTTAATGCAGTGCACTGTGTGAAACATTCTGTTTTTGAAAGTACAGACCCCAGTTTCTGTAAAAGTTGGGATTTTTCATATAATGACAGACAAAAATGTGTGGATTTTTTTTTTTTAGCTCTCTCCTAATTTTATTTAACTAATTTCCCACATTTTCACTAATCAGCTTCTAGATTAAGCATGGATGGGATGGAGCAAAGCAAGAGGGAAGAGTATAGAATATTCAAGTTACGCAGTTTTGAAAGATTCCACAATAATCAGGTGAGCTGGAAACCGATGAGAGGATCATGGTTGGGTATAAAAAAGAGCCTCCACCAAAGACTCTGCAGGCAAAGTTGGGTCCTGGCTCCACCACTCAAAAAGAACACTTCTCAACACAGGATACACCTGAGGTCTTTCATCATCTACAGTACATAATATTGTGGAAAGATTCAGGGAGTCTGGGGAAACTGCAGTACCTGTAGAACAAGTGTGCGAGAAACCATCATGCTACTGTGATGCATTTCGGCACATGGGCTCAGGAAGAAAAATGCTGTCTTTTAGCACGGTCTGCTAATCAAGAAATGCAGCCTAAAACTCCGTCATGCGAAGAGAAACCTTCTCTGGACCCGAGCTTATCTCCGATGGCAACTGAAAGATTGGGATTCTTACCTTTCATCTTGTTTTCAGGAAAAGTGGATGTTGAGTTCTGTCCCAAAGATGAAAAGGACCATTCAGACGGTTATAAAATGACATTTGCAAAATGCACCACAGTTTATTGGAGCCGTGTAGCTGCCGACCGGTCAGTGTGTCCATGCTGACCCCTGTCCACCACCCCAAGCTCCTACAATCTGCACATGAGCATCAGAACTGGAGCGCAGAGTGGAAGTGGTGGCCTGGTCTGATGGATCACGTTCACTTCTACACCATGTGAACGGCTTGGAGCGTGGACGCCATTTACCAGGGTAAGAGATGGCACCAGGATGCACTATGGGAAGAAGGCAGTGCGATGCTCTGGGCAACGTTTTGCTGGGTCCTGCGTTCATGTGGATGTTGCTTTGACACGTAGCACCTGCCTAAACATTGCTACAGACCGAGGCACCTTCATGACAGTGGTGTTCTCTAACGGCAGTGGCCTCTTTCAGCAGGAAACGCTGCCGGTGTCGCTGCAGACATGGTTCAGGAACGGTTTGAGGAACATGACAGAGTTCAAGGTGCCTCCAGATTCCCCAGTTTGATCGAGCGTCTTTGGGACCCGCTGCAGTTGTCCAGTCCATGGAGGCTCCACCTCTTAACTTGGTGTTTGGTGCAAGGTCCTAGATATTTGGCACTTGTTTGGCACATGTTGTCCTTGAACATGGTCTGGAGGAACAGTCTGGAAGGTCAGTGTGTTATCTCTGATGTTTTTGTGAACACCGTGCTGGAGGCACAGCTTGATCCATGGAGGCTAATTCTGCTGGTAATGAGGATGTTGTGCTTCTGCACAGCCTCTTTGAGAAGATACAGTTGCGTAATATGCTGCAAAATGTTTTGCCAGGTCACCGCTGAGTTACACCATCACTGAACTGGGTCTGCTTATGCCCACTGGCCTGCTGAACCGCTGACCTGCTCTCTCTGCACCCACAGCCTGCTGTTGAGTGTGAACGCACCGTTCCGAGCGGATGGACATGCATGACTGTTATGTAACCTGTTCTGTCAGGGTTGGGACTTGTTTATCTCTTCAGCGAGAGGCTCAGATCCTCTTTTCCTGTACAACAGCAGCCTTTTGGCCTAGTTTCCACATGACGCAGGCACCTCATGGGTTCTGATGGGACAGTTGGCCAGTGACGTGTCTCTGTGGCAGAACCGGATCAGGCTACTCTGCTTAGGCAGGAACCAAGAGCAGAAGAACTTTTCTATGGAGGCCTGGCAGGAGGCCTGGCAGGGTGGAGTGCACTGGTAGAGGGTAAAAAGTCCACGGTGATGCATTTTTCTTTGGAATGGTAATCCATTAGAACTGCATGGGCACGTTTTGGGATAATGAAGTTCTTAGACTCTAGAACTCATGAGAAGAGCAGGGGTCCGTGTCGGGGAACCCCACCTGATTCAGCTCACAAACTGATTAACAGGCTCCTGGCTTCAGTGCAGGGTTTTCCAGGGATGACGCCTCCTTAACCATGCTCAGAGTTTAGGGTTTTCCGTTGGGGAGACTCGGAATGATCTTTGTGTGGACTTGGAAATGTGGAAGGAGCTTTTGGATGCGCTGTTCTCATTAGGTCTGAAAAATTCATTGTTTTTATATTGAAAATTGTAGTTTGAGAGAATGTGGTTTCGCAAGAGCTGCAGTTTTAATTGTCTCCTATTAATATCCAATAATGACCGAATTTAATTTCTGATCATGCACAGCTCTTATTTCCTTTCAGAGCAATGAACATTCATTTTACCCTCCTTATAGAATCCATTTGCCCATTGATGGGGGGGAAAAAAGCCCAAAAGTATGAAATTCATTCAACAGTTACAATAAAAAATATTAATCATAAGTATCAATATCACACGTCGCTGTGTTTTTCCAGTTTAGAGACCGATGGGAGAAAGGGGGAGAGACATGAATGAAAGAGAGAAAATGAAATACAGAAAAGGGGAAACTGAAAAAGAGAAAGAATGAGCGAGATAATGAAAGAAAATGAGAGATCATAAAAGATAAAGAAGAGAGAGAGAATGAAAGAAAAAAAACGAGTAAAAGAAAAAGAGAATAAAGAAGGAAAGAAAGAAAAGAGAATGAAAGAAGAGGGAGGGAGAGGGAGAGAGAATTAAGAAAATGAGAGCGACAACGAAAGAGATAAAGGAGAGAGAGGGAATGAACGAGAGGGAAAACGACAAAAAAAAAGAGGGAAAGAAAAAAGAGTGAGAGAAATGAAGAATAAAGGGGGGGGGGTAAAGGAGAGCAGGGGAGAGAATTAAAGACCGAAAGAGAAAAGAAAGAACAGGAATAAACGAATAAGAAAGAAAGAAAATGAGAGAAAGAGCGAGAGGGAATTCAAACAGACCGGTTTCGCTTTTGCATCACAAGATGGCAGTAAAGACTGTGCGGCGGTGAATGAAAGGATCAGATCATCTCTTCGTCTGCGTCACTGTCGTCGGGGTGGTGAAAAGATTATGAACAGTGCAGTGGACGTCACACATGCCACTGTTCATCATTACTGGTTCTCTGGCACTTTAAGTACAGTGCTGAAGCCTTGAGTCTGGACAAAATGGTCTTTTTGGTGGGAAAAAAGCCAAAAAATCCGTTCAAAGAGAAAAATCACAGTTAAATTGTAATTAAAATTGTGTTTTCCCCAAATCGTTCAGCCCTTGTTCTCATGACTGGATGCGGCCTGGTCATGTTTGAGGGGGTGCAAGTTGACCTGGTGTGTGGGGGTGCAGTAGTACTGCAGGTGTAGTCTACAGTACCGTAGCTGGGGGTGACTGGGCCTGGTGCTTTAGGGGGTCTTGCCGAGACCCAGGTGGTGGTGGGCTGTACAGTGGTTTAAGTGAGTGAAGAACGTTAAAGGTGTTTAAACCCCTGAACACAAATCACAGCACGTACGATTGCAAAAGAGCTATGGAGCGAATGGGGTGTGACGCTTCGTCCTGTGGCTACGTATTATTACTCATAACATTTTAATAATGTGCACCGATCAGCCATAACATTAACACCACCCACCTAATATTGAGTAGGTCCCTCGTGTTGCTGAAACTCCTCTGACGGTGGTGTTTCGGACCACACCAACCAGTCTTGCCCCTTAGGCATCAGTTAGCCTTGGGTGCCCATGACCCTGTCCTTCCTTGGATCTCTTTTGGTAGGTACGAACTACTGCACACCCGGAACACTCCACAAGACCTGCTGTTATTAAAGACGCTCTGACAACGTGATCACTTGGCTCAGATCCTTACGCTCCTGCTTCCAGCACATCAACTTTAAGAACTGACCGTTCACTTACTGCCTAATCTATGCAATGAAACCGCTCTCAGAGGTGTTAATGTTTTGGCGGGTCAGGTTATGTACTGTTTAGGCTCCAGAAGTGTGACGCTGAGTGCCCGTGTGTGCTGTTTGTGCAGTGTGGCTCTGCTGAGTACATGGCCCCGGAGGTGGTGGAGGCCTTTAGCGAGGAGGCGAGCATCTACGACAAGCGCTGTGACCTCTGGAGCCTCGGGGTGATCCTTTACATCCTGCTCAGTGGATACCCGCCCTTCGTGGGCCGCTGCGGGACCGACTGTGGCTGGGACTGGGGTGAGCCGTGTCACGCCTGTCAGGTGAGAATCGCCAGCATACACGCTCGTGTGGGAAAAAATAAGTACACCCCATAGAAATCGCTGATTTTTTTTTTTTTTTTTTTTTTTTTTTCCAAACATAATTTCTCCTCTTCAACACGGCACCTACAAGTAAAGGTGTTTTCCTAAAGCAAGAGCAGCAGGAAAAGCAGCTTTTCCACAAGATGTTGAATATTCTACTGTAGAGAAAGTAAGTACACCCTTGTCAGAAGCTGTGTCTTGTCGTCTGTGCAGAACATGCTGTTCGAGAGCATTCAGGAGGGAAAGTACGAGTTTCCAGAGAAAGACTGGGCGCACATCTCCCCCGCCGCCAAAGACCTCATCTCAAAGCTGCTGGTGCGAGATGCCAAAAACCGCCTCAGTGCGGCCCAGGTGCTGCAGCACCCGTGGGTGCAAGGGGTACGTCCGCTTCAGCACAGGACAGTTTTTTAAGTAGTTTAGTTCAGAACTCAGTCATTTTACATGAATAATCCAGTTTAGTTCTATAGTAGCACAGAGGAAACAATCAAGCATTAGAGCTTCACACTGAACTCTAGCATTCACTTCAACACTGAAATGAGTGCTACAAGGAAGTTCAACGCATTTCTTAGTTGTACAATACAGACAGTAGGTGCTACAGTAAATACATACGCCAGGTGTTACAGTTAAACTAAGTGGAACATTACTATCTGACGGGACATTCATTTACTCTTTCATTTTTCTGCTTCCAGTGTGCGCCAAAAACAGCAACATCCATACTAAACCAGAGGTGAGTTCAGATATGCGCTGGATATAATAATGTGGGTATGGAGCAGATATGTGCTGGATATAATAATGTGGGTATGGAGCAGAT
>JBBPDA010058382.1:0-13373 GCA_037974385.1 Arnoldichthys spilopterus
GATCTAGAACCATGAGTCTAGAGCCCAGAACAGATCCATGAACAGGGTCATGGTCACCCAAGACTCACTGATGTGCAATGGGAGCGAAGATTAGCCTGTCTGGTCTGATCATGAGCCCATAACAGATCTAGAACCATGAGTCTAGAGCCCAGAACAGATCCATGAACAGGGTCATGGTCACCCAAGACTCACTGATGTGCAGTTGGAGTGAGGGCTAGCCCATCCTGTCTGAACAGATGTGCAGAATTCATACGTATTCATGTGTATTGGCATCATGTGACCGAATGACCTTGTAGGGGGTGGTATTGGGCATTCTACAGAAACCTTGCTGGTGAACAGCAGCGACAGTAGACTGAACCACTGTCCTGTCTGAGGCTTGACCCGCTTTGCCTATTCCCCAGATTGGAATCAGACAGCAGTAAAATGGTAAAGTGCTCGGGAGGCGTTAGGGCCCCATCATGAGTCATCAATGAAAGGTGATGCGATTACGGCACGTCGTGTCCTCCACTCCAAGCGCAACCACCCCCCTCCCCCCACCCACCCCCCGGCCGCCGAAGAGTAGCTGTCATCTAGTTTAAGTGTCTAATAAAAGCCAATATGGCAGCATGTTAGCAGCAGCTGGGTGCCCCATAAAGAACAGCGTTTTTTTCAGCCGGCGAACTGGCATCCAAAACTTGGTGTGCTGATGAGGCGAAACTCTGCTACCGAGCGGCAGCTTAACCTGCAAACACAAAGGGATTAAGAGCAGGAACCCGACTGGGGCTTATTCGGAGACTGTGGGGTGGAGCTGTAAAACCCACTAAGCTCTGAGATTCCTGTCACTGAACAATTACTTCAGGCTTAAGTAATCCTTATTTTTTGGGCACCCTACCCTCATATCAACAACGACCATTTATTCTGTGATCCGGCTGAGGAACAGTGTAGGGCCTTTCGTTACGCACCCGTGCATCGATACCCATGTTTCCAAACCGCGTTTTGATGGGTGATTGCCTGTATTTGGAGCTGTTGCAAGAATGCATCATACTCAAGTGTCCCATCGCCAGTAGCTGCTGTCCTTATCCGTGGGGGTCCAGAGCTTTCGGAACCCTTCCCGCTTAGCGCCTCGCGTCCACCTTCGCCGGCATTCATCACTGCCACCCCTCCCTCGTCGTCCTCCTCTGGGACGAGCCGGTGAGGGCATGGGTAATTAAGCACGTCCGATTGGGTTTTCCACGTGGAATTTTAAGCACAGAGAAAAACTCTCTTTGCAGTGATTAAAGCGAAACGGGGCTCCCCGTCGAGCACCTTCCCAATGCAAATCGCCTCCGCACGTCTCGGACACTGATTGCGCCAGTCTGAATGTCATTATACCAGAAGGGTCTGGTCATGGGGAAGCAGTTCGTTTGGGCTTTCCTAGTGTAGTGTCTACCTGTATGTGTGCAGGCATTGCTGCATTATATCCATCAGTCTCATCTGTTTGACTACGTTGATGATTGCTTCATTATCGCATCAGTCTTTCACGTCATTACCCAGCATGCACTAGGCAAATAGGTCATATTACCAGTGGGAATCCATGTAGGGCCCACCAATGCACAGCTATAGGCTAGTAGGCGAGATCAAGTGAACTCTTCCCTCGATTGTTGATCGAGAGCCTTTAACTGGGCAAAAGATGCTAAAGTGGCTAGTAGCTAGGTTGCTAGCCTTTAACTGATTATCCACTAGTGGAGGACCTTGCCCTTGTGAACGGAAGGTCGCAGGTTTAAGTCCCGGCGTAGACACCACTAAGATTTTCGTTGAACAAGTTACCGTCCCGCTACACTGCGCCCCAGGCGCTGTTGGTAGCTGCCCACTGCTCCGTGTTTGCACGTGTGATGGGTTAAATGCAGAGGTCACATTTCGATGCTTGAGTGTGTTCACAGTGACAAATAGTCACTTTCACTTTATCAGTCCTGTTGTTTGAGTAATGCACTTTCTTCACTGTAATGAAGATTTGAGGAGAGTGACTAAGCTTTCTTCTTCCTGCCAAACGTCGCTCAAAGTGCTTGTAGCTTTTCCAAAAGGAACTTTATTGGATCTTTAAGCACGAAACGTTCATTTAAAAATACACAGATCATCCACAACGTTAGACAAACTGACAGGTGAAGTGAGTGGCATCGATGATCTTGTTACACTGCCTTCTACGAAGGGTGGGAGGTATAAGGCAGCAAGTGAACAGTCAGTTCTTAAAGTCAACATGATGGAATCAGGAAAAATTGGCGAGCTTAAGGATCTGATTTCCGAACTGTGGAGTGTTCCAGGTAAGCAGTAGGTAGTGCCTACCAAACGTGATCCAAGAAAGGACAACTGGTGGACTGGTAACAGGGTCATGGTGACCCAAGGCTCACTGATGTAGGCAAGTCCGTCTGTTCTGATCCCACAGAGGAGCTACTGTGGCTGAAGAAACGATGCTGACTCTGATAGAGAGGGGTCAGAACACACAGTGCACCACAGTCAGAGCTGTTTAGCAGCAGGAGGGACCCGCTCAGTATTTGGGAGGTGGTTTTAAAAATATAATATTTAGCATAAAATTGTCTTATGAAAACAAGTGGAATCACACTATGTCGGGTATTTTCATAGTTCCTGGGCACCGTATCACCAGCATGTTAATGAAGTTTATCATCAGTGAAGCTGAAGTCTCACACTCTTGCTAATGTTATGTCTAGGCAAGGGCAATAACGTCTGGTTGCCAGTGCGATAGGTGACTATTGCTGAGGCTGCAAGGCTTAATGGACTGTCCAGGATGATTAAATTTAGCCATGAATCTTAAACTATAAGGGTAATAAAAACAGAGGAAAAGTTTTTCATTTTGTTCTGTATGGAATTAAAGGGCCCCTGGGTGAGAGAATGCATAACTTTCAACGGAGGTAACCAATATACATGAATATTTATGAATTCTGGGCATCGGTTTGGGCCTCAGACACAATAGCAAATTTGACACTATGTGGTGGCTCCCAGTGGTGGGCGATCTGTGCTGGTGTTTGGCCTGAATTCGGACACTCAGCTTTAAAACTCTATTTGACCAAACTTTAGGTCATCTTGACCGCCTTCAAACTGAGATGATTTCAAAACACACGTCTTTCCTGCGCGCAATCATCAACCAAGGCCAGAATAATTTACGTCAACGGCTTTATGATGCACAAAGCTGCCTGAAATGATTAAACACACATAGTGATGATAAACCTGCACGTAGCGCATTAGCTCAACTTTACTCTACTTTCCTAAAGGTTCATCTCTTATCAACGATACTTCCGTCTGAATCCAGACCTTTTGGCTACTGAGGTCACAACTGGTTGAAACTGGTTCCACCTAAATCTGCTATAAGATGTGCTTGATGTTTGAGCAAGAGATTCATTCATTCAGAGGTTCAGACTTGCTCTGAGGCCTGTGATTCTGCCTGCTTCCCTTCCCTCTTTTTCTCTCTCTCTCTCGCTCACTAGCTCTCTCTCTCACTCCCTCGCTCACTCTATCTCCGTTACTTTGCTTTTCTCTGACTTGGGATCCCAAATCTTTGGGGGACACTTTGTTTCCAGATAGACACCTCTCTCTCTCTCTCTCTCTCTCTCTCTCTCTCTCTCTGTTAAATAAAACGCTGTAATTCTGACCTTTCCTTGAAGACACGTCGACACTCTCCAACATCAGGAGCCAAATGGAGGGCACAATAACATCAAATGAATGACCTCTTCCTTCACTCATGCAGACAATCGTACTGCTTTAATACATGTAATAGCTGTGTAGTTACACATTAATATATGTTATAACTGATGCAGAATGTTATAGGAATTTAGCTGGGATGGTGATGATAGAGTGAGATCAGTTTCTATTATTTATCAAAAATAATTTTTACATACACAGTAAAAATAGAGTTGCAGTCTTCTTCCTAAAACAAGCATAATGTCAGGAAATTTCGGTGATGAGTAGGAAACAAACGCAAACCTGGGATTATGTAAGAAATGAAGGTTTTAATACGACACACTAGAAAAATAGGAAACACGAAACAAAACTAGAAAACGAAACATGAATCCAGAATACGAAAAACTAGACAGATACACGAACATGAAAGGACGTTAACGAAACGCAACAAGGACTTGAAACACAGGGGTATTCATACTAAACGTCAAAACACTGGGAAACACGAGACAGCTGACGGGGGCGTGGCTAAGACACGTGGAACACACGGGGGCGTGTACGTCACTCATTAAAAAGATCTAATATAATCATTTTATGCTTTTTTAATGCCCTGATTTAATGTTTACTTTAAAAAGGGAATATTTTCTTATTTATCAATTTAATTATTTATTTTATGCCCTATTTTAATGCTTACTTTTACTTATTTAATCAATGATTTAATCTGTTCACTGTTAAGCACTGCATTTTATGTATTAAAGGTGCTATAAAAATATTATACATTTTTATTATTCATTATTATTCATTATTATTATTATTATTATTCATTATTATTCATTATTATTCATTATTATTATTATTCATTATTATTATTATTATTTTTTAATTTTTTTTATACATTTTTTTTTTAAACAATCCTGAAAGCAGGGGTCCCCGCACCCTCAGCACTCTCTCCCCGGCCCAGCGTGAACGCCACATCATTTTGAGCACGCAGACAGTCTATATGTGGTTAGTTTTTATGCAACATTCACTTTATTTCAGTCACCAATTCACTTCCCACTGTAGCCTTTCAGTCCAGTGTGCCCCATGCTGTAATACATGCATTGGGCATCGGCGAGTGGAAAGGTGTTTAAACATTGAGCATTTCTGGGAAAAATAATATCAAACATTAATGCTGCAGTAAAAGCATTGAGTTATGCCCCTTTGCAGGCACTTACTTCAAACGAAGGCCGAGCCCCGTGCGGCGCACGAGTCGAGCATGGGCGTCAGTGCACCTGCCCATTAACTCGCTCTCTCTACAATTAGATCTAAACCTGTAAGGCCGTGTAGTGAGCGAGCGAAATACCAGTGTACGCGGCAAAGGCCAAGTGACATTTGAGTAACAGGTAGGCTCCTGTTCTCCATAGCAACCGGACATTCCAAGCTATCATTTTCTGAGCAGAGGTTAAACTCTTGATGTCTGATGTTCCAGCCCGGTGCCGCGGCTTTGCCACGGCTTAACGATGCCTATTGTGGTTCTTTCTCCTCCTCTGGCCGAACCACAGCTTATCATAGTCCAGAGTGGAAGATAAGAGGATTTAAATGACTCAATTGAGTGCTGAGGCTGAATGATACCTGCCTTGGAAATGAGGTTACACACCTCTGGAACTGCACTTTAGACAGAACAACAACTGTTCTTTACAGCACCACTCGATTTTAGCAACTCACTACACAGCCACAGTCTGTTCCTCCATCAGGTGAAGGCTACAGAGCCTTTCAGGCATGGACCTTGAGGCTCAGAGACACTTTATTCCAAGAGCTATTAATCAGTTAATTACAGTACAATCTTCATGATTTCCCCTCAAACTGTAACATTAGACCTGCAACAACCATTATATGAACCTTTTGCACTACATGGACTATGTTTTTAATGTTCTTTTGTTCTTTTTGTATTATTTACTGTTTACATGGCAGTGGAGGCCTAGTAGTTAGAACATTGCCCTTTGGACCTAAAGTTTGCAGGCTCATGTCCCGGCCCAGGCACTACCGAGGTACCCTTGAGCAAGAGCGACGGTCCCACTACATTGCTCCACGTCGTGGAAGTCGCTTTGGTTAAAAGCGTCAGCCAAGTGAATAAGTGTAAATGTAGATTGTTGTATTATTTTTTTTTATTATGGAGAAGTTGCATACATTCAACTGAATAGACCACTCTGGTGGTCCCCTTAACCCTCTTCTGCATAGGGGTGGATCCAGTCATTTGTGCCTAGTCTTGTATAGTTGTTTAATAGTTTTATAGTTGTTAGAAGTTTAATTTTGAAATGAAGAACATTTTTTATATTTTATTCTGAGTTTAGCTTGTATTTTTTGTTACAGAATAAGGTTCTTGGTTTTGGTGTTTTAACCAGTAGATTAATTACAGATCCTGAAGTTTGGAACGGGGCCGTAACATCCACCAGGGGGCAGTACAAATAGGGTTAACTGTTCTATACATATGGGCACTCTTTAACACTTGCCGTGGAACCCATCCTATCAAGTCACAATTCACAGTGTACTCAGTATGCTGTAAAGGCATAGGTACCCAACGAAAGGGAGCTGTCTGACCCTTCGCTGCCTCAGCCAAAAGAAAACATGTTTTCGTACGATTGTTTTATTTTCTTACATCTTTATTTGCTTCTTTTTTCAAATTTCCAGTGCACAGGAAATGAGGCGATGCTGACATTGCACTATTGACAAAAAACAATCTAAAGTCAGTGTGGTACTGAGCGGATGATCTGGTGATGCCAGAGAATGAGGACACACTCCCTAATACCTCATCCAATGTCTGCCTCACCTCGAGAAGGCTTGGGTGGAACAGTGGTGCTCCCATAAATGTTGCGCTTGCGCATTTTCGCTTCGTGCCCAAGCAGGTCCTTTTACTTGCTGGAAACCGATCTGGTTTGAGTGCTGAGCACTACATTATTATAGCAAAAGGCCATGGCTCATGTGCCCCAGCCTTTGTGATGTGCCATTCTGATTGGTTTATAGCAGGGGTGTCCAACTCTGGTCCTGGAGGGCTGGTGTCCAACATAGTTTGATTATTTCCTTGAGGGGGAACCTCAGGAATAGGTTTGGACCCCCCTGCTTTATTGCATGTTAATCGCAAAACACCTCTGAATAATTTATAGGGTTAGAACAACCTTTTTGGGGTTTTTTTCACTGTCAAAATAACAAAATGGATTTAATTTATACATGTCCATAAATGTTAGCTTAGATGCTTTGTGTAAGATTTTTTAAGAGTAGAACCCATATTGTAATCGATATCCTTTGAAACCATGCAATTGTCACAGACTTCAGTGCAGATGTAATATGGATATCTAACTCTCCCAAGTCAATAGAGCTTGGAACAGACCTGAGACTCATGAAAAATCAGCCACAGCAGGAACTGAACTCATTCAATTAACCTTAATGTGGTAGGTGAATAAAACCTTTAGTTTTCAGTCGTGCATGTGGTTTTCCTGTCAGTTTCGCTAAGGTCATGCTCAGTTTTTCTTTTGCTGCTCACAATGGAATCAGTTCTGATATGGCTTCACTGACGAGGAGCCTAGAACAAAACGATACAAAAACAGATTTGTTCCAACAACTATTATACAGATGAATAAGTCAAAAATAAAATTGGGTTTATTTATTTATTTGTTTATATGACTTTTTTTTTTGTTGTGGTTAAGATGAGCAATGTGTGCCAGGTGCTTGTCTTTGTTTTCTCACATAAAATGAGAGCCCTTTACTGCAAACCAAATGCACCTATTCGAACAAATTTGACAAACAAACTTGAACCTAGAGAAGGCTTAAAGGATTGGCTAGTTTGATTAGCAAGTATGCTAGCTAGCAGAATCTAATATTGCTAAATATGTCAGATAGTGTAGGTGACATTCTAGAGACTTACAAGTCACATTCCTTTAAAACACACTAAAACTAGATTAGCCGGATTAGCTATTACTGTAGCTAGCTAGCATATGTTCTTCACAAACTACAATCTAGTCCACTGGTTCTTTCTCATTTCTTAATGTGCAGCCCTTCACTTCTCTTAGACTGGATATTTTGCAAGTCGTTCAGCTCAAAACTAACATTTCCTACTAAAGACTTGACTCACACGGCCACCCCAGACAATTGGGACTTAACCATAGACTAGGACCCCAGACATTTGAAACTTATCTCAGACTAGTACCCAAGAGACTTGGTGCCTCACCCCAGAGACGTGACAATGGCCTCAATCTTACTGGCTCTGGAACTCCTACAAGTGATACCACTGGTGTGAAAAATATCTTCTTCCTGAATTTGGCAAAACAGTGTGCCTCATATGTTAAGGGATCATTGGAGTGTTTTAAAAAATACACTTTCTCAACTGGCAGTTTATGAAAGCTATGAGAGATAATGAGCTAGCTGTGCAGTCGTATTGTTCTGCCAACGTTACACTTTAGTCCCCCAAGACGAAAGTATTGTAGCCATTGGCCCATCCATTTTAGGGGCTCCAGCTACTTTGTAGGTGTATTTCCAGCCTTAAAACTCTCCTGAGGCCTTCTTATAGCGGTCAAACTTTGGACTTGGGGTAGATCAGTTTTCTGAACTTGCCTGCTAGTGCAAAAAAAGGTGTCCTGCTTCCTTGTGGTGCTGTATAAGCAGAGAGGCTGCCATGGTAGAGTGGATCCTGTCAGGCGGAGCTCTTATGATTTACAGGGCTTTCGCCTCTGCATAGGGTGTAGGCAGGTGACGGCCGCCCCATGCTTGCTCAGCCACAGCTACGTCCTCCTGGGAGTCTGGATAGTTTCCAGAACACTGTGGAGATCAGGCAATGTGCTCAGAAGTATCTGAAAACAAAATGATACAATAGTGCAGGCTCGTTAGATACGCTCTCACCTCTTCATCTACCCAAGGCCTCATTAGCATGTTCACGCGATGCGACTGCACTACTTGAGCGACTGCGCTGGTACACTAATCAGCCCCTTGATAAACAGTTATTGATTTGCTGGCCGGTAAATGGCCCAGAACGTGAGTGCTAAGTATACGGTCAAGGTTGACGTCCAGCTTTGATTGAATAGCAAGCGGCGCGAAGAAGCTTTCCTTCAAGTATTCTTCAGCCTCAGAACTATTTCTCTGCTAGCGGGGTCAGACAGGGTCAGAGATCATGGCGTCATGGCGTGGAGTTTATCTAGTTAGTCATCTGCTCTTATCAGGCCAGCATGGGCAAAGGTGTCCCTCTGTCTGGCCTCTCTTCCCTTGACCAATTAGGTACCAGCCCTGTTCCATTACCCACTCCTATTCTCGGAGAAAATGGCCAGTGCCAACAGATCATCCGTCTCCGTCTGCCGCCTCATCGTCGTGACTTTCGGGCTGCCCTCTCTCTCTCTCTCTCTCTCTCTCTCTCTCTCTCGCTCACATGTCGCTCGCTTTTTCTCCCGCATGCACACATACCTCTCATCTTCTTCTCCCTCCCTCCATCTCTCTGGACCAAATCATCCGTCCGAAGGTGCGCTCACGCAGCAAAAGGACGGGTGCGTTCAGTCTCATGTCGCCTGGTCTTGGAGGTATAACGGACGCAGGTCACATGGCACAAGGTCAGCGGCACATTTTGTCAGCATGACAGGAAAACGTATGGTGGAAGACACATTGCTTATGAGCTACACAGCTTATACGCCGACAGCCTCCCCATCTCTCAAACCATAAATACACACATGACTCTTGAGGTGGTCCTCCTGCCTTATACTGTGGAGCCACCGTTTTCGGTTGTAGTCCATCCCAGGTTGCCACCAGCCCTCCACCCCGTTAGGCTTTGGTCCAGGTTTTTATTCGCCGGACCGTTTATGAACAGATGGTACAGCCCCAATGTAAATAATAGCATGAAGGTAACAATTTGCAAATCTCATAAACACATATTTTATTCACAGTGGAACATCCAAAAACACATCACGTTTAAACGGAATAAATGTGCCATTTTAAAAAAATGTGGATTTTATGGCAGCAGCGCATTTAAAAAATACTGTAGATGAAGGTAGTCACACCGTCTTCCAGATTTTATGTTGAGGAACATTATTCTGAATTTTCTGCTCATTTGTAGATTTGTTTTGCAGGCTGATAAACCTCTGCCTGTCTACGATGCTCTTCTTACAACCAATCCTGCTGCTGACCTGTTGCCAATGAATGTAATTAGCTGCAAAATGTTCCCCCAGCTCTTTCTTTTTAGTACCACTTACATGTTCTGCCTTTCGTTGCCCTGTCCCAACGTTTTTGGAGATTTGTGTTGCTGTTATAAAATCCAGAATGAGCTCATATTTTTCATGTAATAGTAACATGTCTCACTTTCTACATTTGATGTGTTTTCTTTCTTCTGATGGCAGTAAAAATATCGGTTAATGAGATTTGAAAATCATTGCATTCTGTTTGTAGTTACACTTTACACAGCATCCCCGACTTTTTCCGGATCCGCGGCTGTGTTCGGAAAGTGGAGCGCTCTCAGCCCGATCACATGCCATAAACCATAACATAGCCACTGCATATTCATCTTACAGTGACGGCCGCCGTAAAGGTCAAGCTCCTCTATTCAGAACTCGAGGCCTCTGAAGGACTTTTCTCGGACGGAAGACGGGAGTTTTTTCTCTCAACTCCAGCGTTGGTATTTAAGAGTAAAATGATTATCAAAGGGCTCAAGGGGTGATGGATTATGATTACTGCTGCTTATTGAAATGGCTAGTCGGTGGCAGGGAAACTCTGGTGCTCTTTTAGAATCACGCTCAATGCCTCAACCCAAAGGCCCCCATTCCCTTTAACACCCACGGACGGGAAAACCGGAATCGAGACATTTCGGAGTGTCTAAAGGGCATTTTGTGGTTCGCAGTGTTTACCACAACTTGACATTTGCTGTTATTTGTTTAGTTGATGGATTGAAGTCTCATTACAACTGATAATGAAATATATATCCAATAATATTTCCAATAACCTGGTGCCTCTAGGATTCCCCACAGGTTTTGGCCTTGCAACATAAATCCTTCACCAACGTGCTGAAATACCTCAGCGACGTACAGTGAACGTAATGAGTGATGTTCCGTATTTGGTTGCAATTATTGCACTACCCAAGCAAGATAAACAAATGATTACAACTATCTATTATTATATTATCATTAGAGATGATGTTCGGCAATTATCTTAAATGAGGATCAGATCATTAGTTGAATAGAACTCCAAGGGAGCTGGAGTGGGATAGCATCGTTTATTTTCCCTCTCACCACACAGTCAAGTGCTGACCAAACTAGCAGAACGAGATTGGACGTAACACTGACCCCTGCAGTGCAACTCGCAGCACTGCACAGATCCCCCCCCCCCACCCCCACCCCGTTCTCAGCCCTGGCGTTGACGGGGACAAGGAGTGGAGATGGCGAGGCAGGCAGGCACATACTGTAGGCTCTAGATGCTCTCACGTCAAGGTCACCTCTACCCGGTACCAGCGCCCGTGTAGACCTGCCCGCCACTATTCTTAGCCACCACTTCATCGGGTTTTGTATATTCAAGGCAGTAAACATGTCCGTCATAATGGGAAGCGATGCCCTTTATCGGTCCAATTGAGAGCATTTGACGTGCCTTACATGCTTTTTGGGCCTCGCTTATTTATTTATGGCAGCCAGCAGTGAGTGTCCTGGGAGATGAGATGACGGCAGGACGGACGGAAGGATGACTACCGTGAAGAGACAGGAGGGAGGTGTTCTGTGCAGACAGACCACCGAGGCACGTAGACCAATAGGAGTAGAACCAAGCAAGGCACTGGTCTTCCATTCGCTGCATATAAACGTAAAATGTGCTTCCAGCCATACGCTTAGTTCGGCCACGCAGAGCTTACGAGTGTGCAGCCTTCATGTAAGTGCATGTAATACGCTTGGAATTCTTGTGTTTCTTCATACATAGTGCATGAACAGCAGGGGTGCATAAGAGATAACATGGTGTCGGCGTCCTTCCACCGCAGTAGGGGTGTTTGCGCACATCCGCATGTGCTCACACGTACATAAAATAGACCTCGACTCCCATGACTGCACTTGTACATACAGCCTGGTGTCAGTAAAGGCCAGATGTGAATTTAAAGCAAGGATGAGTGCAGCTGGGAGAACACCCGGGTAAATAGCATGCGCAATGTAAAGGCTCTGTAATCCCATTTGTCCACCTCTCCGCTTGCTCGTTTCCGTCGGATCTGCGGCCTGTTTTGCTCTCTCCCTGTCAACGCTACAGAAAGGAGATCCAGCTGCTCCAGATTAGCCTTAAAGGGCAAACTCTACTCTGAGCTGGGACCCTGCTCGCCCTGCTTCCGTAATCCGGTGGCCATTTGTAGCCTTGCCGAGTGTCTGCGGACAGGAAGGGAAGTGCTGCCGGTCAAATGAGAGTTTCTGTCAGGCAGGAACCATGGCAGGGTTGGGAATATCATTGGTTCAAGCTTATTCTGGGTTCATCCAGTGTGGTTCCTCGCAGGGGACAGGGAGGCCAAAATTGGCTGGACATTTTTGACACCCTTCTCACACTCATTAGTTCAACCCTGATGTGAATTCCTGACATTTTTTCTGTTTATCACTGCACACAGGAAGGGAAAGTCCAAGGACTGCCTACTGCTTAGGGACCTACCCTTGTGACCAGTGGGTTGCAGGTTCAAGTCCCAGCCCAGGTACAATGAGGTACCCTTGAAGGTCCCACTGCCCTGCTCCCTGGGTGCTGTTGATAGCTGCCCACTGCTCCATGTGCGGATGGGTTCAACGCAAAGGTCACATTTCGCTGTGGTGCACTTTGTGTAATGGGGTGTGTTCACAATGGCAAATAGTCACTTTGGGTTGTATTGAAGAACTCCATGTGAACATGTGGTGTAACCAGTCTAGATAAAGGGGGAAAATGATGCAGTGACTGACATCCTGGTGCATCTTGGCCGTTGGTCTGACATTCACATCATCCACGTCACTGTTGAAACATGGGTGTTCCCACGAATACTGGACTGTGGAGGCCACAAGACTGGAGTGCTGAGAGACAGAAAAAGAAGGGGGAGGATGGAGAGACAGACATATATGGGGGGAGGGTGGACAGGCGAGTCATATCGAGGCAGGTAGTGAGGCAGAAGAGGGAATGATTGAATCTGGCATCTGTTTCAGGAAGGATGAGGATGTAATGACCTGTACATGTTCTGACGCGGAGCTGGGGACGTGAACTAATCCAGGCTTGGCCTGCTAGTGGGTGTTATGGGTCTCATACGGTGTGTGAGCCCATGTCAGTGTAATTCTCCTCAACTCTCTTTCTAGCAGCAAAGGACTGTTTGGGGGTGGAAATGTGCATTTTGCTAGACATATGCTGACATTTGCTTTTATTTTTCATTATTAGTTTTTTTCTTTTTTAATAGAGAGTTGGTGATGCTTCCAGGCCTGCAGGGGTTGTTGATTAAAGCGGCATCTGACTACAGTGGTTGTGATGAATATAACTGTGACTGACCACAGTGGTTGTGGGTTATTACACCATAAATGACAGCAGTTATTGGATCAACAAATCCAAAAAAGAAGAATTGCAAATGACTATAATTGCAGATATTTTTAAATGTTTCCAAACTGACTGCCACAATAGACATCCCTCAAGCTGCAACTGACTGCAATAGTAGATTTCTCCAACTGTGAAGCTAACAGAAGGGGTAGATGTTTCCAAATCTGCAACTGACTACAAAGGTTATTGGTTCTCTGACTGCAATAGTAGATTTCTCCAACTGT
>JBBPDA010058432.1:0-13369 GCA_037974385.1 Arnoldichthys spilopterus
AGTGCCCAGGCCAGGACTCGAACCTGAGACCTTCAGGTCTCAAAGGCAGTGTCCTAACCACTAGGCCACCACTGCCCCTAAAGTTTTTATTTGTGTGGTTTGATTGTGTCATTTTTAGGGAAGTTGAAATATTGGTCTATAGTGATCTCTGATGGTAATGAGCCAATCATCATTTAATACAATCATTTTTATTTGTTATTGTCATTTTTTGTACAAAAAAGAATATAAAAACTATTACAAAAAGATAAAGATCTACTCGTTCCACACTTCAGACATAAGTAAAAGAATTATAACAAGCAGTTCAGTGTTTGAGGTCCATCAATCAGATGGTTATGAGTACAGTCCCCATGAATATAACTGACAAACAATACAATTTTCATTTTGCAGGATTTTCACAGTATTCATTTATATCATTAAACCCAAAGTATCTGCATGTGCTTCACTGACTTTCCAGCGACCTAAAAGTTACACGGCCACAATAATTTATCTTTAGTAACGGAATAATAAATCTGCGGTTTAAGGGTTTTGTGACCTTGCACTAGTGCTGACATTCCAGTGCTCCATAAATTCTCTACATTTTAGCTTCCTGTTCATAAAGGGCTTAATATTTATCATGTGTTCAGCTGAATTTCATTAGAAAATACAAAAACATGCAGAGAGTGGGCTCACGTTGTCTTACACAGAACTTATGACCCAGTGAAATATCCTGTGGGAACATAATGTTAAACAATAAAGCAGTTTCGAGTATGAATGACTCACTGAACACATTTACTCTTTCTGTCTTTGGTCCCCCTGCACAAATCTAAGTTTTCCCAACCCACTTTCTCCAGCTTACCACATAAATTATAAGTCTTTCCTGAGTTGAAATGGTTGAGTAAGAGCAGGGAAACATTCAAATGTGCTGAATGGGAGGCCTCAAGGACCAAAGCAGAGATTCCCTTCTCCTTGTAAAAATTGACTAATATGTTGAAGCAGTTGAGTCTGAGCAGGGCAGTCATCCAGGACTGGTGTTGTACATGCTAGCTCTAGGGGCGTATGCTTAAGAAATATAACAGAAATTATAGAAATTGTTAGAAATACAATATTTAAAGTGATACGTGCATATTCTTCTTCTTGAAGAAATCTCTTTTACTTCTTTTTCTAATATTGCATATAAATGAATGTTAGCATTCATTCAGTATAAATGTTGCACAGTGTTAACAAGCAGCTTTAGCAAAAGAAGTAGTAAGATATACACAAATATATCAGTGGTTTTCTTCACCGTAGCTCTTCAGTCTCATAACAAGAGCTCATTACAGGACTTATTGACTAACTTTCACAAATGAGTCTTTTTAAAATGAGCATTACAAAGTGCAAAAAAAAGCAAAAGAAAAGCAAAATTTTAACAAAACCATGCTGCAAAATTGCTCATGAAATCACAACGTTAAGATCAGCTGACCTAGTACAAAAATGGATCCACACCTAAAGCTTGCTCTGCGCAACTGCACATTCTGTTTAGTAAAGCCACACATAGTTAGAGTGTGTGCAAGAGATCATCACTACAGTCTCCAGGCTTACTCCCCTTCATGTTTTTTTTGTTTGTCTTTCTTTCTTCTCGATGAACTGAACAAGCTTTTTAACCCACGTGGTCCGAGGATTCAGACAGATTCTCTCTCCATTCACCAAACCAGCTCTGAGGGAAGAAAATATTGACTTGAATTTTGTGATTTTTACATTTTTTAGGTAGAACTTTTGACCACAATTTACAAATCTAGTTTAGCCTGCATGAGTGGGTGTTACAAATAAACACATAATGAAGAAAACACCCAACAGTACAGTCAAGAATGGATAGTTGTATATTCTACAGTTTAGCTGTGCTTACAGCCAGAAACTGCAGAAACACAAGTTCTCATTCTCTTGGACTTGTTCTCCTTCACTCTCCACTTACATGACCTCTGTGTTCTTGCAGTGTGAGCCTTTTGGAAAAATTTCTACACTCCGCAGGCTGTGGGGAGGGATGACCCTTGACTCCAGCTGTACACACATGCACTGACTGTTGTAGCCTTTTCCAAGAGGCTGCATTGCTGATGGAATGAGAAGAAAAAACAAGCGGCTTACTGAGAGCTATAATTCTGCCAAACAGCCAGATACTCTGGAATTAAATGTTACTGAGTGCCAGTAATGTTGCATTTATTTATTTTTTATTTGATAGTGTGTGTGTGTGTGTGTGTGTGTGTGTGAGAAAGAGAGAGAGAGAGAGAGAGAGAGAGAGTGAACACTGGGCATCATTCACTAATATCTTCCTAAATTTAATTTTAAATTTCTCTTTAAAGGTCTGTCAAATTCATAACCAGTTATTTTGCACAAACTTATGTCAGCATGTATGAGCGCTCCTTAGTGTTTAGATTGTGTTCTTACCTAACGAATCCTAAAACATTGGACAGTGAGCTCACGTTGTCTTACACAGAACTTATGAGTGAAAAACCCTGTGGGAGCATGATGTTAAACATTCAAAAGAGTTTAGAGTTTGAATGACTCACTGAACACATTTACTCTTCTTTCTCACTAACACTTTTTTTCTTTCTATCTTTCTTTCTTTCCTTCTTTTCGTTCTTTCTTTCTTTCTTTCTTTACTTTACTTTTTTCTTTCTTTCCTTCTTTTTTGTTTCTTCCTTCTTTTTCTTTCTTTCTTTTCTTCCTTCTTTCTTTCTTTCTTTCTTTCTTTCTTTCTTTCTTTTTCTTTATTTTTTTCTTTCTTTCCTTCTATTTTCTTTCTTCCTTCTTTTTCTTTCTTTCTTTTCTTCCTTCTTTCTTTCTTTCTTTCTTTCTTTCTTTCTTTCTTTCTTTCTTTCTTTCTTTCTTACTTTCCTTTTCTTTCCTTCTTTTTCTTTTCTTTTTTTTCTTTCTCTTTCTTTCATCCTTTTTCTTTCTTTCTTTTTCTTTCTTTGGTCCCCAAGCAAAAATCTGAGTTTCCCCAACCCACTTTCTCTTACTTTCCATGTAATTTATAATTTTTTTCTGAGTTGAAATGGTTGCGCAACAGTAGGGAAACATTAAAATGTGCTGAATGCGAGGCCTCTAGGACCAAAGCGGAGACTCACTACTCCTTGAAGATTGTGTTCTTATTTTCTAAAACATTGGTGAAAAATATGCAGACAGTGAGCTCACGTTGTCTTACACAGAACTTATGACAGAGTAAAAAACCCTGTGGGAGCATGATGTTAAACATTCAAAAGAGTTTAGAGTGTGAATGACTCACTGAACACATTTACTCTTCTTTCTCACTAACACATTTTTTCTTTCTTTCCTTCTTTTCTTTCTTTTTTTCTTTCTTTCTTTTTCTTTCTTTTTCTTTCTTTCTTTTGTTCTTTCTTTCTTTCTTTCCTTCTTTTTCTTTCTTTCTTTCCTTCTATTTCCTTTTTTCTTTCTTTCTTTCTTTTTTCTTTCTTTCTTTCTTTCTTTCTTTCTTTCTTTCTTTCTTTCTTTCTTTTTCTTTCCTTCTTTTTCTTTTCTTTTTTTTCTTTCTCTTTCTTTCATCCCTTTTCTTTCTTTCTTTTTCTTTCTTTGGTCCCCAAGCAAAAATCTGAGTTTCCCCAACCCACTTTCTCTTGCTTTCCATGTAATTTATAATTTTTTTCTGAGTTGAAATGGTTGCGCAAGAGTAGGGAAACATTAAAATGTGCTGAATGCGAGGCCTCTAGGACCAAAGCGGAGACTCACTACTCCTTGAAGATTGTGTTCTTACCTAAGAAATCCTAAAATCCTTACATCCTTAAGAATGAAAATAAAGAAGAAAGAGTTGGTTTTCTTCTCCTTCTTGAAGTTGAATTCATTTTTGTGTATTTTAAAAACAAACACTTACTGGGTGGCATTTTATGATAACAAGGTTATTTGCAGCAAATTATCATTTTAAAGGCCAATCCAGATTTGCTACCCTAATGGGAAAAAAAGCATTAAACTAAATTAAAGTGCTGTGATTGGAGTGATCACTTCTATGTCTTCAGGATCTTTAGTTAGAAAACATGATTGTACCATTTTGAAATTTTGAAATTCACTTTTCCATGAATGATCCTTTGCCACCATCACTGCTATGGGACCCTGAAGGGACGTCCTCAGTACTTTTAATAAGGGAATGTAATTGCATCATGTTATATGCAGTTGTCAATATATATAATATTCATTGTCTCCAAACACTCCTGTGTGTTATCTCCAAGCCTTTTATTTTATTTTATTATGTTAAAGTGCACTCTTTTATCATAGAATGTTGTTGTTGAGCCCTGAAAGGCTCAGAAATGACCCGGTCTGTACAGCACTTTTTATTCAGACAGTATATGATCTGACGTAATATTTGGTATCTATAGCCAAACTATGCACACTTAATAAAACAAAAGCCGGTGGCTTACCTCTGGTGAGGAGCAGGCAGGTTGTCATCAAAGCCAACAGGAGAAAGAACCTCATGGTGGAGTCTGTCACAGTGATGAGCTTTCCGTTCAAACACTTGGTTCTAAATTTGTGCCTCAATGCTCAGCCTCAGATCTTATATTAACAACAATCATGTGATTATTACAACAGTGATTTTGTTGTACTTCCCTTTTGCTTATTGTAAGTGTGTGCGTGTGTGTGTAAGCATGTGCATGCTGCTCATGTGTAAAAAGGTTTGTGGTTTCACTTCAGACGTTCACATGTCCGTCAGCTGCAGACCCCATGTCTGCTGTCATTTGTCTCGTGCTGGATGTCTCCTACTTCAAAAAGTCCCACTGGAGTTTTACAACATTTACTGGATTTTAATAACCACATGGAATATACTGCATTAACTTTAAGGGGTCTTTATTTTATATACCTTTTCCTGTACCACTGTTGATGTCATAAATGAATGTAATTGTAATATTTCGTGCTAAGCTCAGGCCGCAGAAATCCCTGCACTACAAAAAAAAGATTCAGCTGACCTCATCATAACTGACTGAAGCAAAACAGGTAATTTTTTAAAAAGAAACACATATGTAACACAAAAAAACAAAAACCTTTAATTCTACATATAATATCAAATGTACCATTTTTAATTTGTCTGCTTTTTACTTTTGTGCCCTGTCTCTGTGCTTCCAATGTCCTCTCAAAGCTTAAGGCCATTATATTAATCTCCAAGTAGAACCTCTTTAATTCACACAAGCAACTCTGTGGGTCCTTTCAAGAGGTAGTTTCTGAGAAAAGAAATGAAGAACATAGAACACTGTACTAGAACACTAACTGGACTGCAGCAGTGAAGTGAGTTTTATTGTTCTGTTGAGGGAGAATTTGTAACTGAGATTATGTGGATTGTAAGTAAAAAGTAAAACATGTTACTAATGTCTGAGACTGAACTTGGGAGTTGTTTACAAGAAGCATGGAGAAACATCCCTGCAGATTTCAGCAGAAGAACCGAAAGCAAGTATGTTGAAAACAATGAAAGTTCAGTAAAGGTGTTTTTTCCACATTATATCAGAAATGTTTTGTGTAATTCTTACTGTCATCAGCTCAGAAGAGGAAGTTGTGGGAACTGCTTAGTCATTTCTTTAACACTGCACAACAATTATGTCATAACCATATTAACCACTGCAGTGTGTAATTGTGGTTCAGTGTGATTTTAAATTTCAGTGTCAGCTATTTTGTTCTTCTGAGAAACAACAAACTATGACTGACAAGTCTTAACTATTTTGTGTGTGACTCTGTTCACCCTGGTCTGGGCTTTTCTTATGAATATTTCCATAAGAAAAGTGTTACATTTAATAATTTACTTATTTAATAAATCTCTTCTACACCTCAGAAATGTATCAGTAAAGGAAGAAAACTCCTGGCTCCAGATCTTCATTCATTTTAAAGTAGAAATAATTCAGAAATAGGTGATGCTTCACTTATACAGTACTAAGATCAGGTTTATTCAAGAAAAGTTCATCTCAAGGGGAAATTTCTCCTTTGGCTAACTTCACACTAAAAGATAAACCTAATCTCAAACCTTATCCTGTTGATAATCCAATGATTTGCTAAGTAAGTGAAGTGAAAGTGACTGTTTGTTATCGTGAACACACTCAAGCATCACAACGAAAATGTGACCTCTCCATTTAACCCATCAAACGCAGAGCAACGGGCAGCTACCGACAGCACCTGGGGAGCAGTGTAGTGGGACAGTATCTTGCTCAAAGGTAGTCAGTCAACCTCAGTAGTGCCCGGGTTGGGACTCGAACCTGTGACCTTCAGGTCCCACAGGCAGTGTCCTAACCACTAGGCCTGCATTGTGTGGTGCAATTTAAAGTTTTTCACCATAGACAGTTTATTGTAATGCTGACAAAACATATCTCAGGTACCACATAGACATGGCAGACATGAAATACACTATTTGTCTCCTTTATTCCCCTCTTTCATAATATATGGGTTGTCCACACCCGTGTGCAGAAGTAGCCATGTTCGGAAATGTAACTTCTAAAGAGCCTGGTGTAACTACATTAACATTCTATTCACTACGAACACACAAACAATTTGAAATGGCCTACTCTGTCTAGAGCAACACAGTGACTGCCAGGTCTCTTGAAGATAACACATCTGGAAAAGATCAAGTGCACCATTAGAGGATCCGAAATACTTATTACATTTCTGAACCCCTGCTTACTTATTTTTCCACATCCAGTCACTTTCTATAAAATAATGTATAATGTTCTTGTTTGTCAGGCTTCATCTTGTGTGCCTCCTCTCCATCCAGAAATATTTGACTTATTTGAAGAGTGAGGTTGGAGTGTGAGTGTGTTTGTGCCCTGATATGATCACATTATTCTAATCACAAAGCTGATCCTAATATTATTATGGTCATTGTTAGTATTTGTATTGTTCTACTCATGTTCTCCCACGTGCCCTGGTTGGGGGTTGGCCTCCTGTCCTGGGTGAACCCCGCCTTAGGCCCGCAGTCAGCTGGGATCGGCTCCAGCTTCTCTGCGACCCGGAAAAAGAAGAAGTGGTATAGAAAATGGATGGATGGATGGAGCCTAGTTATGACATGCAGTTAAGGAAATTAATGAATGATGATGATTACCATGTATTTAATGTTGGTTTTAAAGCAGATATGCTAACGTTAGTTGACTCAGTTGTTGCTGGTTGATTTTAAACCAAAGCCTACACCAGTATCTCATGTGTAAAGGTCTTTTTGAAAAATTATGATTTCTATTTTATTACACTAGAAATTTTGGCAAATGTTAAATATGGAATTTTTTTTTTACTGGTTGTGTATTTTGGAATTTTATTGTGCTCCTTAATGTTTCCCTGAAGTGAATTTAGTGAATGGTCGTCTGTGTATGTGTTGCCCTGCGATGGGTTGGACTCCTGTCCTGCACCCTGCCTTGGGTCTGTAGTCAGCCAGGATTGACTCCAGCTTCCCCACGACCCAAAACAGAAGAAAATGAATGGATGTTTAAATCTAGTTATTAGTTAATAGTTATTAGTCCTTGCTCAATTATTTATTCATCATCCCAATAAGAGTATGCATAGCCCTGTATCACTGTAGCAGTGTTTACATTTTGGTCACCTGCCCAAACCCAGATGAGTTTATTAAGGTTATAGAAGGTTTGTGTCAAAGCTGTTACATATCAAACTTCGGCTCATACATTTCAACGTAAACAGTTTGTACTGTCCCAGACATCCCTTGTGAAAAAGTACTTTTAAACACATACTTTTACTGTTTAAAATGTTTTTGATAACTTTTGACGTTGTAAGTGTAATTAAATTGTAATATTAGTGTTTTGAAACTGTGGAGGTAATATTTGATTAAACCTACTTCAGTGCAAAAAAAGCACAACTATGTTTATTTACGTTTTATTTAAACATGAACTTTTTAAGACACAGTTTTTATTGCACTTGTATTATATGTATCCTACTGAATGTATACACTTTAAATACACATTTATAGTTTAATTTAGTGAGTTATACCCCCCTCATAATACAAATAATTGAAAATCTGAAATTTTGCTGTAGCCAGTTCCCACTTGCGAGCATGGTCTCCCTATCATATAATGCCAATCTGGGAGTGTGAAGCAAGCACATTCCCAGCCTGGATAAGCCTTACCAGGACTCCAGTTCATAATCTGATTTGATAGCAGAGCCAATACTCAGCCAGTTGCACCAGCGTGGAGGTCCAAATGTGCTGGTCTGAATTTGAGCTTTAGTTTTGAACTTTCAGATGTTTCAAGCAAGTCTAAGAATAAGAGACTAAGATTTTATTACATAGGGGGTATATGTCCCATCCTGCCTCACTATAGAGTTGTGAAGAAGATACTGAAACACAGGTTATATGCTTGTAGGGTCTGGGGAAATAAGTTAAATTTGGTTTATGATGACAAAGAACATTTTGAGGATTGGTGCAGCTGGTCACATTATTCACCATGATTCATTAAGAGAGCAACACTCATTTATCTTTGTGATGAACAAATCTGGACCTCTGATCCCTTGGGATGGTTGAAGACATTTCTTTAGATTTAGGTATAGCTGTGTTGTGCAACCACACCACTTCCCAGAAAGATAAATCTCTATATCACCAAGGACAAAAAAAATAATCTTTACTATTGTGTACAACACATAATTAGGTCTCTGTGTATCTGGAAGCTCTTTCTTATTTACTGCTTCACAAGGATCTTTTCTTCATGGATTATTGACCTTGGGTCAGTGCCCAAAGTATGAACCTAGCACTGCCTTGCAGCACTTTATCAGCAGCTTGTCTTGTTGCTGAGAGAGGCTCAAAAGAAACTTTTAACCTCTCACTCAAGCTAAAATATCAATAACTTAACATTAATATTCAATAAATATGGTTCAACATAAGGGACATAAGTAATCAAATGAAGTAACATAGGGTTTGCAGTGGTGCTTTATACACCCTTTTGAATTATCTATAGTTCAAGTATAATCTTTTGTTTATACAGAGTTTTCTTATCTGCCTTTAGGACGTGAAATATGATGTTTAAAGTCATATTTATGCAGAAATACAGAAGATTCTAAACGGTTCACCAACTTTCAAGCACCACTGTAAAAAAACAAAGTCAATATCCCCAATAAAATCTATTTTGGCTGAAGTGCTGCATTATTTTGTTAAGATATACTTCAGAAAATAAATCGGGTGAGTCTCATTATAGCCGCATCACTCAAAATGTTTTACTTTACAATATCATTTTTGAAAAACGTTTAAGAAGTATATAATGATGTATTTCCATAAAAACAAAATAAAACTTTATACCTTAAGTTTCCTTTATGATGCTTCAAGTACACTATGGATATATTACAGTATACTTCTTTTTTTAACATGTACCTCATCTTGGTAGCACATTTGATAGAGTTTGTTCATTCTTACACACACACACATATACACACACATGTTCTCTATTACCCTCCTGCCTTTTCTGATTTGGATCCGAACAGATCCTTAAAAGTCTTGGCCTCATTAACGTACTTTGAGCCGATTAACACATTCACGTGATAGAGAAGAACTATAGGGGTTTGTGCATTAATTTACTGCAGAAAAGATTTCAAGCATTTGGTGTCTGACCCCCCCCCCCCATCCATCCATCCATCCATCTATTCCTTCCCCCCTCCCAAGATTCAAGATTTTAATCTTCAGGATGTTTATTTGTCACATACACAGTTATACAACGTGAAGTGAAATGTATACCTGAATACTCCAATGTCTGTGCAATGACATATAGTTACAAGGCAAAAAAACAAACAAAGACGAGCACAAAAATAATAAGATACAAAAAATAAAATATATGTAATAAATAGAGAATCTAACAATAAGCAGTATATACACACAAGCAATACATACACACAAAACTGAATCAGTATTTAGGCTGTTACAGGAAGTATGTAAAAGTTTAAGTGTAAAGTGACAAGTGTAACTGGCAATGTTATAGGCGGTGCATGCAGTGTCTGGTCTGTAGTGCAGGTGAGGTATTGTCCAGGTGAGTCCTATTGAATGTGTGGCATGTCCTGATTGAGCCTTATGACCTGAGGATATAAACTCCTCCTGGGTCTCTCTGTTCTGGTCATAAGGCTATGGAACTGTTTGCCTGAGTTCAGCAGCTGAAACAGACAGTTATAGGGATGCAAAGAGTCCTTAATGATTTTGACAGCTCTGGTCCTGCAGCGCCTGGTGTAAATGTCCTGCAGGGAGGGCAGATCAAAGCTGCAGCAGCCTTCTGCAGCTTTGATCACTCTCTGCAGGGCTTTACGGTCACTCTCTGCAGGGCTTTACGGTCACTCTCTGCAGGGCTTTACGGTCACTCTCGACAGGGCTTTACACTCCCTCCCCCTGCGGTAAGGTTGCACTTCAGGTAAAGGAACATTACATATTTCAGTTGATCACACTTTATTTAGTCCCCTTTAGATTTTCTGCTGATACTGATACTGATACTGATATTGCTTAGATTTGACCAAAGTTTTAACAATCATTTCATTGTTCAGTTACATTTGTTCAACATTTGTCTTAATTAACATTAAACAAAAAAGTAACATTAAACTAATGGTCTGGCCTCATTAACATCCTCTGACCCAATTAAATATCCCATAATTCCTTTTTTTGTGCCAAACCACTGGTCTAAATTACACAAAGAACACATTAAACATAACTGCATAACTTTAAAAGTTGATATCATTTGCTGAAGGTTTGGTTACCCCCCAATCCCACTTCCCAGTTGAAAAATCTATATTGTGCCACCTGATGTCTTGCTTATATTGCAGAATGTACAGTGAGATCCAGATAAAAAGAAAAGAGTGACTGAGATACAAAAAATACCACATAATCAGGATGTGGCAGTTGAAAAATCCTTTATAAATACTGTTATGTTTTACAAGTGTTATGTAAAATACACAAAATTCAAACTCTAAAAATAACGCACATATGAAAACATAAAGTGCTTAACGTTGAAGAAAAAGATTAGATTTCACATATATAGGTTTCAGTTTTTTATGCTTTAACATTGTTGTCTTCCCAGAAAACTATACAAAATCCTCCTTCCTTTTTCTTAATGCTGTATCTTGAATCATGCTATGGCTCTTGTGTCTGCAGAAATCTGTTTCACCAGTCCCATCCTGCAAAAATGAGGAGAATCATGTTAATGTGGAAACCTGTTCATGATTAAAAAGGCAACATGCATGAGTATGAGTAGTCTAGTAAAACTTACTTTTTCATGGCGTCCTGAACCCACTTGTCGCTGGGATTGACACAAGCTTCAACTCCCTTCTTAAATTTCAGTGTGGCACTGTAGGGAGAAGGAAATTTGGTACTTTAAAAATCTGTGGAGATGGCAGTTTTTAAGGGGCTCCTCTCTAAAAGAGACCTGTAAACTGTCATATGTCCAGTAATCACTCCTGTACTTTTACTAATCATTTGACTTACATCACTTGCAGGTCTTTGCAGTGAGGACCAGGAGCAATGGTCACAAATTTCTGAATCCTCTCAAAGCGAATTGGTGTTTTCTGCATTGCCTTACACCTGCACTGGGGCTGGATGATTAGAGCTCCACCTGCAAATTTAAAGAGAGGGATAAAAAGTTCATGAAATATGTCTAAATGCAAGAGCTTTTGCTATCATGCATCACTAAACCCACTGCAAGGATGATTAGATGAAATATTTACAGCAAATGGCAAATGGGCTTTTGTATGTGTAGAGAAATGGAAATTATGCAGAAATATAGATGCTGCATGAAACGGCCACTGGAACATCTCAGAGCATCTGTTTTATAATAAAACAACCACATTAGACTAGATTAAAATATTTTTCCTTAATATTCAATGTCAACATTAGTGATGCATGCTCAATAGCCCTAAAAGAACCAAATACAGCAAAAAAGTAGAAAAACTTACTTGTCATGGACAAAAGCACACAGGTTAAAAAAACGATGACAAGAGTTCTGGAGTTCATCTTTTCACAGTCAGATCTGTTTCTCACAGCTTCAAATTCAAGTGGAAGATGCTTCAGGAGACTACTGTTGCTACAAGTGTCTCAGTGGTTCTTCAATCACAGCTCAAACTGCTTTCCCTTTTAAAGGTCCTCTCGCCTCCAGAAAGAGGGCAGGACTGCGTAAGAACATGCATCTTCCTGCAGGCATTGACTGATGATGCAATTTTCCAAGGAAAAGCTTGTTTCCTATTAATCTGAAAAGTGTCACAGCCTTGATGGAAAGGGGAAAGTGAACAAAAACTTTATTTGCCAAGTCTTGATCCAGTTCAAAGAGAAATAATAATGGTTACTTTGCAGCTGCTAATGACATATATTTACACACACACACACACACACACACACACACACACACTTCATGCAGTTGTGAAGTGAAAATGCACTTCATTTTCTTTGGCCTTTCTAACAGCATCCATTTCTGAGTATGTTGCAGAAATCCTAATTCTTTTTATTTTTTCAATTATTTATTTATTTATTTAAAATATACAGTCACGTTTGCTGGCCAAAGCATTAAAAGGCCTTTTTTGTGCTTTTGTCTATTGAAAAAAGTTAAAAAGAATTCAGGAATTGCAGATTTTTGTTTTTATTGTATTTTACAAAAATAAGACATGTATTTATTTGTGTGTTAAATCCAGTTTTCCAGTTCTGAAGTTCATTAGAAACAGTTAAAGAGTGACCAGCTCTATACTGTATAAGTGATACTTGTGAATGGATGTGCTAAAACGGTTTTTATAAGAGATGAAGAACCATCTTCAGTGGATTCTTCGAAAAATAATTACTACAAATAAGATGTAAAGTGCCTTATTGTGTTCAGTTACAAAGAGATCATTACTATCATTGCCTCAGTAATGTCCCCTGAGACAAACAGATGATAGATAAAAAAAACTGTAGGAGGCTGTGGAGTCTTCATTACACTAATCAACTGCAGAGAAGTTGATTAGATTTAGCATTGGGGGTCTGACCTCCCATTCCATGAAGTGAGAGTGACCATTTGTCATTGTGAACACCTTCAAGCACCACAACGAGTGTTACCTCTGCATTTAACCCATCACACGTGCACACTTGGAGCAGCAAGCAGCTATCAACAGCACCCGGGGAGCAGTGTAGCGGGACGGTACCTTGCTCAAGGGAACCTCAGTGGTGCCCTTTTCCTCTTTGGTACAGTTTCACCTTGTCAGGAAAAGTTCGGTGATGTGTTGGAAACAAGCGCAATATTGGGAATTGTAAGAAACGAAGGAATTTAATAAAGAACACAAGAAAAACACTAAACACAAAACCAAACTAGAAAACAAAAACAGGAATCCAAGATACAGACAAATATGCTGGTACACGAACATGGAAGGACGTTAACGAAACGCAACGAGGACTGAAACACAGGGGTATATATACTAAACACTAATCTACAACACCTGGGAGACACGAGACAGC
>JBBPDA010058511.1:0-13364 GCA_037974385.1 Arnoldichthys spilopterus
TTCTGAGACTTTTTATTTCTTTGTCATTGGACAAACTTACAAAATCAGCGAGGGATCAAATAATTATTTCCTCCACTGTATGTTCCTACCATAATTTCATATAGCTGAATAATTGCTTCAGTAATATACTGTTTGCTGAAGATGGAAGTTTAGTGTTATGATCCTACTACTGCAAAATCAAACAATCAGAAATGTGAAATGTGTTCACAGTGATGAACACTAATAAAATGAATATCCAGAAAGCCTCTTGAGACAGATCATTTGTCAAGATAACCTACAAATTAATTATTATACTTTCATATTGTCGCACCTCTAATCCTAATTTTTAGAACATGATTAATTAAAGGCCTCATTTGCAAATTGGAGTTTTTTTGCCATATCACCGCTACACAAAGTCTTGTGCCACTTTGTGGAAGCAACGTTATTGGTGTAGCTGTTGGAGCCAAATTACAAGTTAATTAAAAACATTTTTAATCATAAAATAATTACGTAATAAATAACAATGTGGCTGTAAAATATTGCAAGGTTAGTTTTCTTTCTCCCACCTATTGTAATAACGTTAACAAACCATATCTACTGTGCTGTCATTGTTGTAGTATTGTTGACCCCATTTGTAAAAAGAATCTTGCAAGGAATCAAGAAAACGGTTAGCTGCAACACTATTAAAAGCATTTTGCTTGGGTGTGTGTGTGTGAGAGAGAGAGACTTACTGAAGAAGTCTTGCATACATAATATAATTTTTCCCCTTCTTTCCCTTTTCTCCCAGATACACGAGCACATATGAGTCAGTGCAATCCCTCCCCACCACCTTCCACCCTTCCCCCATCTCTCCCACGTCCGTGCCCCCCCCCCAACACACACACACACACGCACGCACATCTCTTCCCTCCCTCCCTCACTCTCTCACAGGCTCCATTTGTTTCCATTGTGTGCTTCTAATCCATGCCAGTCTGACCCTGCATCCCTGCACATTTCCCCACAGCCCAGTGGACAAATGTATGCTACAGTCATAGAATTACCATATTCTCTAGAGTAAAACACCGAATTAGTATACTGTGGTACATTGAGCTCAATGCACGTGTTGGCTATGTGTCAGATGATAAATGTATGTTTTTAATGTTAAAAATGTTTATTCAAGCCCTTTAGCTTGCTCTAATTTTCTGTTCCACCTTAAATGGTGAGGCGGTTCTATTCTGGCGCCCCAGGCAAAATAATGGAACTGCTGCCCCATTTAAGGTGGAACGAGAAATTCGTACAAGAAGCCCCACTTCCTTGATTTTCCTCATAAATTTGTCATAAACACGCCTCAAAATTTTCGCTTTCATAACCTTTCGTTCACTCTCCACAGCTACTTAACATTTTTTTTTTAAATATCCCACCCTCCAAAATGTTCCCTTTAGCACGTTGCCATTAGCCGACCAAGAGGGAAAGCCCTCATCGCGCGAAGCCAACGACGACGACTACAATGATGATGAAGTGTGGTCAGTGGACCTGACCGTGTAGTGTGTTCAGAAACTGACACACACACACGCACACACACACGAGGGGCGCATCCACTAAAAGCGTCCCCCTGGAAAACACGCCTGTTTTTGTTTTTTCTCTCTCTCCATCCACGAGCAGACACCAAAAGCAGTAGCCAGCAGTATAAGCTATTTTTCCCTATCGTTTTAATGCTGAATCGCCTCGTTTTGAGGATGTTTTTTCTCCACAAGGCGAGCACCGATCAGCAGCGGAATTCAATGAGTGGCATCTAACCGAGAACAACGAGAACACAGACGAGTGGACGAGCCTCCAAACAAGTAGACTGGGATTAAAGGTAGGAGATGGCTGTGTGACTACAATTGACTGGCAGGTGGCTTGTTTTACATGCATTATGATTTATCTCCACGTTCTGTTTTTTCAGTCGTTATTGTGATTTATTTTGACCTCCTACAATAATGTCCTACTTGTACTTTTACTATAGATCATCATAGGAGCCCTGTAGCAGGAATATGACCACTATGAGCATGTCAAAAAATAAATTTCCATAGGATTCCAGGACACATAAACATTAAACATTATTATAAAAGTGGAAAAATATTCTCACAGACTCATCCCTAATATAATAATATACATAACTGTTAGATTGTTATATAATATAATATAATATAATCTTGTAATAATGTCCTTGTGTAGCTTTTGCTGTAGTCATATAGATATTTTAAGCCCAATAGCCTGAAATATTCACAGAATTCTCCCTTTATATCTCCTATAGAATCACTATGGCTTACTATAGGATACATAAGCATTGCTGACATAGCTTACTATAATACTGTGAAACAAGGTGGACAGGGGTGGGGATTGCCCATCCAAATGACTGATGGCTTTCAAGGTTTGGGTTCTTACTTCAGGTAGCTTGACATTTACAGGCTTTGCTCAGCTGCTACGGCTTGTAATGATATGATAATTGATATGATAATTCATCCTAAAGTAACTGAGAGAAACTGTCATTCCCACATTTTTCCTTTCTGAACAATTGAGCAGATTACCCATTATCAACAAAAACTGACAGACGACCAAACCTGATGTAGAATAGGCAACATAAACCAGAATCCATTAAAACTGCCACTTTTACATCTTACATTTTTGTAATGTTGTTGGTAGCCTACAGAGACGTATTTGAAAGTTTTGTACTATAAAGAGAATTATGCATTAGAGAATAACATTTTCCCAACCCAAATCTGAGTGCCCCACCAATTGGGGAAATCTAGAGCCTTACCTGTTGTCCTATAAAAATAGATGTAGCTCTGTCTAAGATTGTCTAAGATTATCATAGAACACTGGTATACATTGCAGTAGCATCACTGTTGATATTTTAAGCCCATAATTCCGTATTAAAAATTGAATTTCCAAATAATTTCATTTAAAATCTGCTATAAAAGCCCTATTATTACCCACTGAACAAATATTATTGCTTACTGTACTGTAATACTGTCAACATATAGAAGGCTGCGTAGGTTAAAGAAGTTTAGCTTAAGCTGTTTTTCAAAATGATGAAATGTGTCAGTTGCAGCGCCCCCTATAGAAGAAATTTGGTGTGAATGCAAATAATGTTGCAGGTATGCAGCGTTACATTTCATAAAGTTTCACACCTTTATGTCAAAAGATATTGGCTAGTGACGTGTTATTCACTAGGTGGGGCTACTCTACAAAAATAAGTTCATACACCTCCTTGAGGCCAACCTGTCAGACAATTTTAATAATTTCTGGTTAAATGGGTGTGGAGCTATTAAAGTGAAGTGAAAGTGACTATTTGTCATTGTGAACACACTCAAGCACCACAACAAAATGTGACCTCTGCATTTAACCCATCACTTTTTTGTGGAGCAGTGGGCAGCTATCAACAGCACCTAGGGAGCAGTGTAGTGGGATGGTACCTTACTCAAGGATACATCAGTGGTGCCTGGGCCAGGACTCGAACCTGCGACCTTTAGGTCGTAAAGGCAGTGCCCTAACCACTAGACCACCACTGCCCACTATTAATCAAATAGTGTTTTTTACCGACCTGACTTTAGCATGCTAGCACCCATCTGGGGGCACAACCCTCTTATTTCATTTCAGTCATGTAGAGCTACAATTCAACCAAGATTCAGGCAGATTGGTGGAATGTAAGTGTATAATATCGTCCATCAAAAATTGATGAGCAGTCATAACTATACAGCACTCCAGAATCAGTGACTCACAGTATTAGGGGATAAACTACAGCAGGAACAGCATTTCACAGCTATAGCCAAGTGTGTAAGTGTGTCACTGGACACTGTGGGAGACTGCTCTCAGGCCTCCAGGGTCAGCTCTCAAAAGTGCAATCAATATTACCCTTGTGTCATTTTAAAAAGGATCAGCCCTACAGTTTTGATTAAATTGACACTCAGATTATTTTTGTTCCATCATGACCTGTTGTTACCACCTCCACTGGTCAAACAGCAGACCCAAAGCAGCTGGCCCACGCAGGACACAGCTTCAAGAAGCCCAGCAACTTCATCAGGATCAGCCCCTCTTCCCTTGTCCAACTGGCTGTATTTGTTTCAGCATGTCGCTGTAAAATATTGAACACTTTTTCTTTTACAACCTGGACACTTGTCCCAATGGGAAGCCTTTTAGGCGGCAGCACTAGTAGACTGACTTGAGGAGAGCTGAGCAGTAGGGGTGGGCAAAAAGAATTTTCTGCTCTCTAGGCCATTATAGTTAAGGTTGTAATGATACAGATTCTCAGATTCAATGTGAAATGAAATGTGATGTTCAATAACAAAAATAAAACCCAAAAACTGCAAGCCTTAGAATTTATAAACCTAAAAAAACATCTGGTTATCAGAGTGTGGGTGTGTCTGTAGCATAGGCCACACCCACTTCCTATAATAATAATAATTTTAATGTACTCAATCTCCCTCAAAAGCAATATCAAAAAATAACTAGATTCGCATTGTGGTGCGTAATATGTCCATTAAAAGAAATTCGTGCCTCAAAAGGATGTGGTCGTGATGCAGCATGTAAAACCTTTGTAAAACGTTTTATTTTCTTTAAAATTTTGGCTAGTGGATTGCAAGATTTTTGCATTGATGTTCTCCACTAGGGGCCCTACACAACAAATGAGTCATAATGAGCTACAGTCATGTGCCTCCTAGTAGCCAACTTGCCATACAGTGTTCGCAAAATGTTCGTCAAGCAGTTGCCCAGGATCAAGCAGGAAGGGACATGTTCACCTAGAGACACATAACTCTTATTCTGTATCAGCCATGTGGGTTACAGTCACATCAAGTTTCATGTGAAATGGTAAAATCTATGTGTATGATATCGTCCACCAAAAATCACTGGGCAGTCATAAATATCCAACACTTCCAAAACAGTGGCTCATAGTATTAGTGCAGGGATAAAACTGCTTTACTGCTGCCTAACTAATAAATGAAGGTAAATAAAAATATGAGCTCTGTTCTGGTTGGCTGGAATTTATTGGGGATTATTTTAAAAAGAGGTGTTGACTGAAACAATAGGTTTACTGTTTGAACTCATCACAGTTTTTACATTTTGTTAAAATCCATCTGTTGGGATCATGTAGGTACTACGAGGCAGACCTGCCAACTAATTACTCAGAGAGAAGACCCATGAAGCCTAATGGCCTTTTAAAATGTTAATATTGTATGAATAACCATATCATGCACTGATCGTTGCCTTTTATGTGACTGCTTTTTGATTCATCGTCCTATTAACGATCTTTAATGGGGTCAGCAGTGATTAAGGAGCATCTATAAAGCTGTTCATTTTCTATTGAATTTATATGCCATTCCATCGTTTTAGGAACGGGCTGACCCCCGTCCAGCTCAGAGTGCTGCAATTAGTGTCCACAAATCTCTGTGAGACAGCTAGTTCAGTGGGAAAGGCTATCAATGCACTTTATGCTTTGAGCGTAATACCTTCAGCATCTGTCTGGTACGTAGAAATTCCAGCCTGTATATGTTTAGTATTTGTCTTTTAGCAGCCTAAGCTACAACACATTTCACATTTCATGCTGTAGGAAAAATACTGTAGTTTAGGCTATACATTTTGTGGCTGAAAAAAAGACAAATACTAAATAAAGAAGGCCAACAGGACAACTGGTTATGCAAATATTTGATTAATTAGGCTATACCTGAAGTATGATTATACCTATCCCAGCACTGCCAAACCCTGGTGTGTAGAGAAGCTGTAACTAGGAGCTCGGCAGTCTGGCATCTGTTGCTACTTCCATGACATCTTCTTCTTTGTCAGATGGTCTTGTATCTCCAAAAACTTCTTAATCTTTCACTCAACTGAAGTTTAGTTCATGTTTCTAGCTCACGGTAAGTCATGCTGTGTTCTAAACCAAAGCCTTAGGTCTGCTCCACCTTAATGAAGAGCTGGATATGGTTTGAGCAGCTCAAGAGAAGGTTTGGGTATGAAACGATTTGGGTGACTATTGACTTTTGGTGTTATCTCCAGTCCAAAACTAACAAAACAATATCTGTACTTCAGAAAGGGGAAACACTGATGTAGGCTGATGATCGATCTGTAAGCCAATGGCTGAATTTATTGTGTACATATCTACTTATACCAATATTTAAAAAATAATTTAAAAATGCAGAAACTGGGATGACATGTACCTAGAAAAAGTTGTTCAGAACTGATATTTATTTCTATGTACTGTGGTAATGAGGTAAAAAATTAGGTTAAATGAGAAAAACTGAAGTATTTTTAAAAACCTAAACATTCTACTCGTCCAGAGTGCCAAAAATGCATCATCACATATCAGCCTGAAATATTGCTCACATCTAAACATCTGTCTCATACCCACATTATCTTATCCAGCACATTTCTACAGATGCTGATGTGGTTCCCTTCTCCAGACTCCATGTTGTAGCTGATATAATATATCTGTGGATGAAAATAGTGTAAATTGGATTTTTTTATTCAACTGTTCCTTTAAGAGCTCATTTGAAGGATGTCGTTGGGTCGGTGTAGGTATCGGCTGATGCTCAAGGTTGTATGAGAACCTAGGATGGGCCGACTCTGGCACACGCATAGCTATCCGACATAGAAAAGAGACTGTGATTCAGTCTCTCGCTGTGTCACGTGAGAGCGAACTCACATTTCGCTCCTCTCTGCTGTGTGCACTGCATGCCATCGTGAGAACGAGCTGACAGAACTCATCATGTCGAGCAATGAGGAGTGTGTGTGAGTGCTGGCTGTGGTGGCGCCGGAGCTCAGAGGCTTCACAGGCTGAACGGGTTCTAAACAGCATTCTAGTTCATTTTGTCCTTCTCTTACAAACAGGACAGTAGAATTATACTGCTGGAGAATCTCCTGTCCCTGATACCATCAATAAAATACTACTTCAGATTTCTATAGATTTCAAAATAGATGATCTTCAGTCTGGTATAAAGAAAAGACATTTTCCATGGGAAATTTTTATAAGAATATTATTTTTCATATATTTACATCACTCAGCCATAACATTAACACTAATGACAGGCAAAGTGAATAACATTGACAACATAGTTATTTCATTACAATGGCACCTGTGAGGGGAAGGGATACATTTTAACAGCAAGTGGACAGCCAGTTCTTGAAGCTGATGTCCTTGAAGCAGAAAAAAGTGTAACAATCTGAACCGCTTTGACAAGGGCCTTATTGTGATGGCTAGAAGACATCTCCAAAAGCTAGAAGCATCTCCAAAATGAAAGGTCTTGTGTAGTGTTCCAGTTATGCAGTAGTTAGTACCTACTAAACTAACTACTGCAGCTGCTGAGTGATCCAAGGAAGGACAACTGGTGAATCAGCAACTGGTCATGGGCACCCAAGGCTCACTGATGCATGTGCGAGTGAATGCTAGCCCAAAAGAGCTACTGGGATTTAAAAAGTAAATGCTGACTCTGATAGAAAGGGTTTAGAACACACAGTGCACCACAGTCAGAGTTATTTTAGCTGCATGAGGGACCTACTCAATAATAAGCAGGTGGTGTTAATGTTATGGCTGATTGGGTACTTGTTTTAATTAGGGCTGCCCGAAATAATTTAAATACTGGAGTATTTGTTTGTATATTTAGTGTCTGGATGGTCCTAAGGTCTTTAGCCCTTTAGAACCCAGCAGAATTCTCCAACTTATACTTCCAGACGTTTTTACAGGTTCAGGTTTATTTATCACTGCTTTAAACTAGACAAACCTCTTATTCTGTATCAGCCATATGAGGCTACAAACCTACCCAGTTCGCTATGGACCAGAGGAGTCTCAGCAGCCTTCAAAATTAGGTGAAATTAAAGGGAAACCACTATATGAATGCTGGTGTGCATAAAACCAGGGATAAATGGCATTTTCTACATATAGATACTTATGTGTATTTAAAATGTATTAGAGCATGTTCTGCCATTGTATAAAACTAACCTGTGTGTGTGTGTGTGTGTTTGTGTGTGTAATATCATTCAGCTGTGTCTCTTGTGCTCTGTGCTTAACCTACTTTCCTCTTTCTTTCTTCTTCTTGTCTCTCATGCCAGTCTTTCATTGTTTTTCCTCAGCCCTCTGCTGTTTTAACAGAATTTTTTCAAATATGGAATGAAAAAAGCTCATGTTCAGAGTATTTAGTACCAAATGATGTCAAAGTCATTGCGCTAAATAGAATCACCTTGTGATGTCACACATTTGTACCACTACTGTGTATAAAATTGCATTACCCCCTTTCTCTCTCTGTACAGGGTAAAGGTGGTGAGCAGGGCTGGTGGTTGCCATGGCAACGGTGCCCAGCTACAGCCCCTCGATATGGGTGCGGATGTGCCACGCCCTTCCTCGCTTCGACCTGACCATGCAGATGCGGGACAACGTCTTCACGCCAGACAGCTGGGAGTACCAACAGGTTCGTCCCGCACTCTCACAGCTGTAGGGCCTGGCACAGGTGTGGGCAAAAGGGCAATGAGCACACTGAGAGATAATGTGTATCGCAGCGTTTCGTTTTTCTGAGGTTTGAGACAAAGTTGCTCCAGCAAAACAGCACAGCAGGTCATCACTGTCCAGAAAAAAAAACGTCTGTCTCCAGCTATTTGAACACGGTAGACATATTAGTCAGCCATAACATTAACACCACCTGCCTAATATTTAGGTGGGTTCTGACCCCTTTGTATCTACCCTTGTGTAGTCAGCATTCACTTTTTAAACCACAGTAACTCTACTGTGGAATCAGACCAGAGGGGCTAGCCTTCATACCCCACGTGCATTAGTGAGCCTTGAGTGCCCATGACACTGATTCACCAGTTGTCTTTCTTGGATCAGTTTTGGTAGGCACTAACCCCAGCATATCTGGAACACTACACAAGCCATTTTGGAGATGATTTGACTCTAGCTATCTCTTGTTGTCTAGCTATCACAGGAAGACCCTTTTCCAAGTGGTTCAGATCCTTAAGCTTGCCTATTTTTCTTGCTTCCAGCACATCAGCTTGAACTGACTGTTCACTTGTTGCCTAATATATCTTACCACCCTGACAGGTGCCACTGTACTTAAATAACTAATGCTATTCACTTTGGTGGGTAAGTCAACATCTTTTCATTGTGCTGAAATTCTTTTGCAATGGCCTTTGTTATGAACAGGTGTGCATTGTTTTCACAACAAGGGTTCTCACCACTCCCTCTCACCCCTCACTGCTCGCTAGCAGCTCAACATAGATTACCAAAATCTCACACAGAGAGCCAACAGCATCATTGTTTATTTGATAACACAGTTATGGGACAAAATATTTCTATTGCTATAAATATTGTTATATAACATTGATTATATAACTAAAAATTGACAGTCATTTTCTTTTCAGAAAGGCCCTAAATATTATAAACAAAGGTCTGTAATTAATAGCCTTTAGACTTTACCCTAAAACGTATAGTACTGCATCATACTGTAGTGGTGCAGAGTTTCTGCCATGTTAGCTTGTGGCTAGACATTTTTGAGACTTGAATTATGTACTTTGTATTTTGCTGAGTGCTGTAATACAGTAACCATGGGTCCACTGTGGCCAAGCTGAAGCATTTAGGCAACAATGTCCAGGAAACATGCCTGCTCTTGTTCTGCAGTGCTGTTGAAGGTGCGAGTTTACAGTTCAGAGTTGAAAAACCTCCATCTGATGATGTATCTTGAAGGTGTGAGGTTGGAAGATGTTTTGGAAAAACTACCATTGCTTTGGGGTGGTTGTTTTTGAGGGGGCCGTACTGTGTGTGAAAAGTGCAGAAGGATGGCCGATCAACAACTGCTAGAATATGTGGAAGGATTCCAAGTGGTTGCATGATGCAGTGCATGCTGAGAGCTGTAGTAAAAATAGGCCTGAACTCTCTTTCAATATAATTCAATGTATTGGGAAACGCATTGAATCAGGACACCACTTCCGATTTCTAAATATTGTATCTGAATACTCGGTGGCAACAATCACATTGAGCAAACGATCAGTTTGGGCCCCCCCTGTCGCTGCCATCTCTAATTTCTTTTTCTTTTCCCCGTCAGACGCAATTTTCACACTTGACAGCTGGTAGCAGTGGGTAGACTCATCATGTGGAGAAACACATACAGGCTATTTCTGTCTTAGTGCCTATTTTTCTCTGAAAGCTCTCTTTGCCGCCCTCTTTGTGTTTAGATTGGAGCCATGGGAATTACAGCACAGAGTCCCTCGTCTCTCTCTCTTTGTTGAGCTGTAATTAAATTTATATTTTATATTATGAAACAAAATGCCACACATGAGCTGAAATGATCCACAGGTTACAAGGCTACAGAATTTGTGGTCAACATTCTCCTACAAGCACGCCAAGCTGTCCAATGACATTACAGTATCCACAGTTTGAGAAGATGCAGGTGAAGCTTCACATGACTTGGAGGAACCCCATGCTTGACTTCACCCTCCCTGTGTTGGTGGTATGGTGTGACTGGATCCGGACCGGAAGTCATAGCTAGGGACTGGAAGCAGAGACGACCAAATTGGGCAGAAATTCTGGAACAAACATTTTACACACACCAAACACATTTAGCACCCACCCCCACCCAACCAGACAGGCACCCTGCTCCCTGATAAATAACCAAATCTTGGATGGAAAAAGGAGTTACAGTTATTGGATACAGGAGAAAGGAGGGCTAAGTGACAATGAAAAGGACAGAGAAAGAGAGTGACAAAAAGACAGAGCAAGAAAAGCCCACATTGGGCAAGTGAGAAAAAGATAGTGACAAATGGAAAGAGTGAGAAAGAAATGAAATAGAGTGTGATAAAGGAAAAGAGCAAGAGAAAGAGAGAGAGAGAGCAGAAAGGGACTAATAGGAGGATTGAAAAGAGAGTTGGACAAGTGCTGGATGGAGGACAAAGGGGGGCTCAGAGAAAAATCAATGTACAGAGAGAGGGAGACCAAGAAAGAAAGTGATAGAGTGAGCAAGTGAAAAAAAGGGAGAGACAGAAAGGGACAGAGATGTTAGAAAAAAGAAATATGAAGTAAGAAAGAGAGAGGGAGAAAGAGAAAGAGGGAGATCAAAAAGGGGCAAAGGGAGAGCAAGAGAAAGAAAAGAGAGGCAGTGGAAGAAAAGAAAGCGAGAGAAAGAAAGGGAAAGAGTGTGTGTGAGAAAAAGAGAAAAAGAGAGGGAGAGAAAGCAAGAGAGAGAAGCAGTGAATGTATTAAGTAGGTCACAGATTATTAATAGAGATCCAGTGGCGTGGAGAGAAAGAAAGAGAGGGAAAAGCAAGCGAGCGGGCGAGAGAGAGGATGAGTGTGGAAGAGAGAGGGGGAATGGACGGATGGGGGATGGGAAGATAGACACCAATAGAAAGAGAAAGAGTGAGCAAGAGAGAGAGCAGGCAGATGGACACAGATGATACTGCACATATGTGGTGTATGAATATGTGAAGGGTTTGTGTGTGTTTGTGTGTGTGTGTGTGTGCGTCTGTGTGTTCGCTTGACAGCATTGCCGAGAATGCTCCGTAATTGCATGTCTCCTCTTGTTCGTTCTGACTGGATTAGAGCCCTCTGTGGCAGCCAATGAAATGGCAGAGATTGTTTCTGATTTACATAATGCTGAACTCTATGGGAGTCCTGCTATACTGTGGCCTACATTCCACGTACATACATACGGCACATGGCTAAGTTTAAAAGTGCTAGTTTATGATGATGTTCTATTGTAATTGATTACACAGCAGTTCATTCCAGCGGCCAGTTTGATTGATTGAGGTTCTACTTGTATCACTCCACTGAGCACCAGTTGCTGACCTGCTACTGATTTTCTACTTCAGAAGAAAAAAGGAAGAAGGAAGAAGCAAAGCCTGTAGAGGACTTAGAAAACCCATTCCAAGCTGCATCCCATTTGGTGAAGAGCGTGACTGAAGGTCTACATCCCAACCTGTTCTTCCCCTCAGTTTCTGGCAGAACAGCAAACAAAACAATGTCAAACAGAGTTCTGATCCAACACAACACGAAAGCCTCTACTTGTTTTAGTGGAAGGACGCAAACATTAAAGCATATTTGACAGAAAGTCCAGAGCCTTTTCCGTTTATTTAGGCTTCATCTTGTAGAACTGGTGTGTACAAAAAATTGAACAGTCAAAATCATCGATAACATCACGGTTGTGATTTGGTCACAGATCATAGGTCATCCAAGCCATGATATTATTTATGATACACATGACCTTGAGTGTTCTATCATGTAACTGCATCACAATATACTTTTCTACCTCTCAGTTGGGTATAATCACCATTTCTACAACACCTGCAAAAGGAATAACAAGGACCAGTTATAGAGAGTCTATAAACCACAACAGGTGGAAAACAGCAGTTGTGCAGTTTTGGTACAAGAGGGGCTACTTTACCAAGGCTTTAAAAAAACAGAAACTCTGAGTGTTTTTTAAATGACAAATAAAGCTTTTATTGTTAGCTGGATTCAGGAGGTCTAAGTTTGTTTTCAAGTCACTGCTCATTAGCTTGTTTCTTCATCATGGTGATTGAGCAGTTAAATACCCTGCTAGCCTATATGAAAGCATATCCTAAGCAGATCAGTTGCTTAAGTGATTGAGCAGCTTGACCAAGCTGGAAACACTGGACAACTGACTTGGTCAAACTGGTCTTGCTGGTCAAGCATCTTTGACAAAGTGGCTGTTAGATTGACTTGATCAAGTTGGTCAAGCTGGTAGATCAGCTTTTCATGCTGGTTAAACTGTTAGGACAGCTTGGCCAAACTGGTCAGCCAACTTAGTCATGCTATATAAGCTGGTTGACTTTATCAAACTGGTCATGCCAGTAGACCCATTTGTCAAACTGGTTAAGGTGGTAGACCAGCTTGGTCATTCCAGTGCATCTGCTTAGCCAAGGTGGTCATGCTGGTAGACCAGCTAATCCATCAAACAAAAAAGAAAACCCTTAATTGATCAGCCAGGTAAGCTGGCCTATCAGCCTAACCAGCTTGGGTTGGGGTTTTTTTTCAGCAGGATAATCTAAATATTAACATGATTGTTTTGCTGGTGGATTTTGGCCATTCCAAACCTCTGCAAAACTAGACATTGTAATGCATACATACAGTGGGTATGGAAAGTATTCAGACCCCCTTCAATTATTCACTTTTTTGTCATATTGCAGCCATTTGCTAAAATCATTTAAATTATTTTTTCCCCTCATTATTGTACACACAGCACCCCATATTGACAGACAAAAAAAGAATTTTTGAGATTTATTAAAAAAGAAAAACTGAAATATCACATGGTCTTAAGTATTCAGACCTTTTGCTCAGTATTTAGTAGCAGCACTTTTTGAGCTAATACAGCCATAAGTCTTCTTGGGAAAGATGCAACAAGTTTTTCACACCTGGATTTGGGGATCCTCTG
>JBBPDA010058532.1:0-13362 GCA_037974385.1 Arnoldichthys spilopterus
TCCCTTCCCTTTCTCTCTCTCTCTCCTCTCTCTCTCTCCTCTCTCTCTCCTCTCTCTCTTCTCTCTCTCTCTCCTCTCTCTCTCCTCTCTCTCTCTCTCTCTCCTCTCTCTCTCTCCCTCTCCTGCTTACTCACTCACTTGCTCTCTCTCTGCCTTTCTCCTGTGCTGTTCTGGCCTGTTTTGTGGTGAGCTGCAAATAAGCAGTTTCTGAATGCTTGCAATCTTCTCCTTCGGTGAACTCTTTTCCTAGTACACGTTTCAACCCTTTTGGTACCATGCAGCTCAGAGTTCTCTGTCCCTCTCTCTGCACCTTTCTCACTTCTCCATTTTCTTTCTCCATCTCATTTCCTCTCTCCCTCTGTTATTAGACTATGACAGCATTTGTCATGATACCAGAATTTTGACTTGGAATGTGTGACCACATCTGCAATGAACACTGTTTTTATTATTTTGGCTTATCTGTTTTGCTGTATTTTTTTTTTTACTGTGGAAATAAAAATATGATGTAAATAGACAGTATGTACATGCTGTTTTTGAATGCTTGTGTGTATTAAAGAGCAAATAATGTTTTTTTATTTTGCAACTTTGGCTACTTTCCTGCACAAGTGCATTTCATATGTATCCCACACAGTGTGAGTGTCGCCATTTATAAAAGGCCAAAAAATTGGCCCATAAAATAAACCACTCTAGGCCAGCTTGACTGTAAAGAATTGATTGAGGATTTCCCTTTCATACCGATACTGAGCATTCTATTACAATGCTCATTATGCAAAAACACTATGCAATTCAATTAACAAAAATTAACATCTGGAAAGTGTTTGTGAATGACCAAATTGTTATAATTTCATTAACGTCTCTGATCTCAGAATCATTTTCAGATTAATTAAAATGGTAATTTATAATTTATAATTGTTTTCTTATCAAATGTACCTTTTAAGGGCTCCACCTCATTGACAGTTATTTTCTCTGGTTTTTAGCATGTATTAAAATGGGTTGGAGCGTATTCTGATTTTTCTAGAAGCTTAAAGTGCCATATGTTAGTGAATAAAACTTTTCACCTCTATGTTTTAGATACGCTAAAGACCTCACCTCTGTTCAGCTGAGTCAGGTTAGCATGTCCTATTTGATTTTGGCTGTAGGCAGAATATTTTGTCAATGTGATGGTTTTGTCTAAGTTAGAATATTGGATTGTTTGTCACCTTGTAATATTGAAAAACAACTATATTATGCAACACTAACAAAGAGTCAAAGGCTCTGTTTCCACTCCCCACCCGCCCTCGCTGTCTCTGGGTGAATTAGTGGTCTCATTGCCCTTCCAGTTGTTCTGAGGTCAGGCCTGCTGTAATGACCGTCAACCATATGGTCAGCAGGAGTATCCCAACTGCCTGATAGAATCTAAACTGTGCTGCTTGTGCACCCTACTGCTCCCCCACTGACTCCACAGAGTCTCGTAATTGCCTATTTTCACAGCTGAAATAGATTTCCTCTGTAAATTTCATGCATAGCTGTCTGCAGGGAAATTAATAAAAATCTGCTGGTGCAGTAAAAGCTGTCATTGTGCCATGTTGGCTGTAGCGGAGTGCGCCTTTGTATGAGTCAGACCCTTGCTCTGTCTCTGGGTGCTTGAGCAGATGTTCAAGTGCCACTTGCCCTATTGGTAATGCCATCTTAATTAAATGCAAAGGAATGAGTTATTGAGATCTGCTGCATTTTATCATGGCTTTGTATTAATTATGATTTTATTGAGAATGTCTTTGCCTTTTTATTATAGTAACCAAAAGTCTGAAGCCCTCTGAAGTACACCGATCAGCCATAACATTATGACCATCTGTCCATTATTGTGTAGGTCCTCTTCATGTCACCACTGTGGTGTTTTAAGATGTTTTTAGTAAAGTAGTACATGATATAAAATCAGGCTCTACTGGCTTTACATACAACTGTTTGGTCTGAAATCGCCTAGAAGTAACATCTCGTCAACATGATACATTTGGAAAGGATTGTCTTATTAAATTGTCATTCGAGCACTAGATAGAAGCCTTGCTGACCCCTGACCATTTTGTGTATGTCTGGTTGTTTATCTACAGTTGGAGAATTTGTGAGCGATGTCCTCCTGGTCCCAGAGAAATGCAAGTTCTTTCATAAGGAGCGCATGGACATGTGTGTTAGTCACCAGCAGTGGCATGGAGTAGCCAAGGAGGTAAGCCAATCCTTCGGTAACCCTGCTACAGAAACGGGCACAGCCCTCCCATTCCTGCCTGCATATAAGCTATTGCAGTAGGATAAAGGGTATTAGTCACTGTGAAAAACAAAGGATGAAATTCAGTTATTTTTCTTTTGCTCATTTCATTCTATATTTTACTAATTTTTGCCTTCTCAAACAACTTCTTGTTCTCAAACTGTGTTTTTCTTCTCCTCTGTCTCACTCTCTGTCTCTTGGTCACAGTAGATCATCAAGTCTTCACATTTCACCATGATAATCAGATTAGTGTCAGGGCGGTAATGCTGCTAATCCACATCTCTCTTCCACTTCACTCACACACACAAATCTCTAACCTGTGGTGCAGACTAAATGTCCCTTTGAGCTATTACAGGAGGAGCTCCTACTTGTTCTCTTTGTGAATTAATTTCCCTGTCTGCGTCTTTCCCTTTTCCCTTAATAATTCTATTTAATTTTATATATTTCCGTGCTAGGAACAGCATACATGCATCAGAGTTTGCTTCCATCCATTATTTAACTTGTGAATTTAAGCAGTGAGACAACGTTTGAGCCATTCCACCTAATGCTACCCCTCAGTATGATATTCACTGCGTCCAAGGCATGTTGCCTGTTTAAATGCTTTGAAATGTGTTCTCACCAGGCCTTACTTTTTGTTTTTTTAAGGACCTTTTCGACCACCTGACCTAATCTGATTAAACTCAGACTTAAAAAAACATGGATCAGTCATTACAGTAACATCACATGCCTACTGAGAAGGTACCCCTCATGTCACCGAAACAGCTCTGACTGTGGTCCACTGTGTGCCCTAACACCTTTGTATTAGAGTCAGCGTTCACTTTATATACCACAGTAGCTTTTCTGTGGGAGCAGACCAGATGGGCTAGCGTTAACACCCCACATGCATAGTGAGCCTTGGGTACACATGACCCTGTTATTGGTTCACCGATAGTTGTCTTTCCTTGGATTATTTTCGATAAGCACTAGTTACTGCATACCTGAAACAATCCACAATACCTGCCATTTTGGAGATGCTCTGACTACGTTGTCTAGCCATCACAATAAGGCACATGTCAAAGTGGTTCAGATTATTATACCCATTTTTTCCTGCGACCAGTACATTGGTCAACACTGTCAAGTTATTTCATTACAATGGCACCTGTAGGAGGGGCAGTCCATCAGTGGTGTTAATGTTATGGCTGATTGGTGTACATTATCAGTGTGGTTGTTCACTCTGTGGTGCTGATCAGCGCATAGGGAGGCAGAAGTTTGAACTTCCTGGACATATTTCTTCCCCCCAAAAAACATTTCCTGACTCTTTCTTGGTGTGCAAGGGTCGTGCTCTTCTCACCATCACTCTGCAACATGCACGTCTATGAGCTGCTGTAAAATAATTTTTTATGTAGCTCTCCAATGATGCTGTTTCAACATTTCTAAAAGGCTGGCTGCTTTATATGACTAAGAAGAAGCACTTGCTAGTCTTCTTGCTCCCAGCTTTAGTGGTTTTGTATGATTGGGGGTGTTCTAGCTAGCAGTTGGCATTGAACATCACTAAATTGGAAAAGTTGGTTCTGTTTCTGTTGGAATGTCTATGTGTATCTGGAGTAACCTTTTAATATCCATCCCTATTCATTTCATTTTCTCAGAACTATTGTTCTGTTTTTTCTTCTACATCCTGTCTTCCAGAATAGCTATTCAGTCAAATCACTGTACCATAGTGTCAATTCTCAAACATCTGGATCCACTGCACTTCCACTTCAGAAAAGTGTTGAGCAGAGCATGCCCTCAGGTCCCACAAGCACAGTGTCTGTTTTGTTTGTAAATGGTCTTGAGTCCTTCATCCTTCATGCTCTGAGGCATGCTGTAAGGCAACTGTCCAGCTGTGAACGGTGGATTATTTGCCATGTTGGTGCTTTCGTTGATATTCAGTGCTATGGGATGTTGTGACATTTTCCTTAGGGTTGTTTATGATGATATCATTATAATTAAAAAAATGTTTAGTTAGAACCCTAGTTTATAAAAAGCAGATTTAGACCAATTAGATTTAAAACGAAACAATTTTAATGTTATTATTGGCAACCTATTTAGAGTAACTGTCACAAACACTCTTAAGTAGATTATCCTCCACCTTTAAAGGGATGTATAGCCATGTTGCTAACGATGAATGGTAAGATATATTTTTATTATATGAATCATTCCAGTCAGTAAAACTGGTTTTCATTCTGCATGTTTGACTGAACTATTTTTTTAACTTCTGTGTTACCTGCATGCTGGGAAATATTCGAATGCAAACCTTGGTCCCTATGCGACTTCTGTGTGTAGATTAGTCCATAAAAAGTTCACTTCAATGTAGTTTGTGACTGGTTTGTGAATCTTTCTCTCTCTCTCAGGCCTGTTCCAAGGGGAGCATGGTGCTGCACAGCTACGGCATGCTGCTGCCCTGTGGCATTGATAAGTTCCACGGCACTGAGTATGTCTGCTGCCCTTCCACCCCCCCTGAGGAGCAGGCTCAACCTGCCTCAATCTCTCAGGAGGAGGGTGAGGATGAAGATGAGGAGGTAGAGCTTGATGATGATGAGGAAGATGAGGATGAGGACATAGAGGAGAGGTAATGGCATCGCTGTGTTAAGTGTTAATGTCTAGAAGTCTCTTGAAATGTTCTTTTATTTTCTGCTACACAGCTGAATTGTGTGTTCATTATAAGTGGGCACAATGTATTTTGTCCCATTTTCCCACTGATGAGGCCATATCATGCAAATAAAAAAATGAGAGACTTTTAATTTTATAGACATTTAATTTTATCGAAAATTCTAGAGGTGACTTTTTTTATTCATACTGGCCAATGACGTTGTTGTTCTGACTAGTAGAGAAGTTAGTGTCAGTGTTTAAAGAGATCTTTTTTTTGTTTGTTTGCTTTGTTTTGATTTGTCCTTTTTGGAGAGCCTTTTAATTTTATGGACTTGACAACTAGAAATCTCCCTTTTCTTCATTTTTTCATAGTAATTGTTCATAGTAATGTCATAAATAAAACTTTTGAAAAATCTATACAAATATCATAAGTGCACCTACGTGGGAGAAAAAATAAAATACCGAAAAATGCATTCCATTGGCTTTTAATATTCAGGAAAAGATTAGCCAATCAGATTCCCAGGTGTAAACAAACTCACCATTGCCATTTTAACATGCTATGACACCAGTCAGAATTACTTTTGTTTTTACTGCATTACTGCATGTGATATTACCTCATAAATTCTCTTCTCTTGACTACTCGAACCAAGAGCAAATAATTGTGTATATTTGGTGTTTATCTAAATGACAAATAAAAATATCAGTCTATCTATGTATCTATCTATCTTGAAGTGTCTTACAATATTTTTGCCACTTTGCCCACTTACGTATGTAATCACAGGTGGTTTTTTTGCTTTTGTGTGGATGTGTCTGCACCAATGAGGTGAATCTCTTTACCTCTCGCTTTCTCTTTACTTTATTACATAGGTAGAGGTGTATTAAGACAGGTGGTGTGTAAGGAATATAGTGACATCTTGTGTGTGTGGGAAATGTGCACATGCTCACAGCTGGTGTGTCTACCTGAGAGAATGAGTGTGTGCGTTTTTGTAAAAGATGGATTGCAGTGCCATGCCAGTGACCTTCAGCAGCTGATGTGTTCAGTTTCATAAATCACATCGCCCCCCCATCCCTCAACCTGTTCACCCCTGTGTCGGTCCTCTCCTTCGCTTTTAAACCTTCCTAGCCCTGTTCATTCCTCCCCTTTTCCTCCCCCAGAGGCATTAAAAAAGTCTTAAGTCATTAAATTTGTACTTAGAAATGTGCATATAACCTGTTTTATGACTCATATGAGACGTTATTGCTGTTGAATCAGAATACAACAAAATTTGTTTGGTAGCTCCAAAGAAAGAAATTTGCATAAAATACTAAATATACATAAAAATGCAACATATACATAAAAATACAAAGTACAATATAATAATTAAATATACCTAGTGAAGTAAAGTATTAATGAAGGAAGTGAAGTCAAATGTTTTAGAACATGTTTTTACTGGTAATATATATAAATAAATAAAATTTACTATCTATATAAATAGTACATAATAATATAAAAAATATGATAGTTTACTATGTGGTGGTTGAAAAATATTTACAGGTTGCAGATTGATTACAGATCGGACAGGTTGAATTCTACAATTGAAGTCTAGTATTGGACAAAATCACTCAATCACTATCTCAAACTCCTTTTAGTCTATTCATAGGCTAACACTTTATTTTGCTGAGCACGTATAAGAGATTTATTACCGCATACTGTTTTGTTCAAAAAGACTGAATTAAACTCTTTAACATCGTTTATTCATTATATTTTAAACTTTACTCATTATGACCTGTATTACATAGAGGTCTGTGGAAATAGCTAATGATTGCAGTAATTGTAATACACCAACACTTTGTTTAAACCTTGTTATGGAAATTTGAGCATGAAGTGAAATCTTATTCATGTCTAAATGGAAACGTTTTTCTAGTCTAGAATTTTAGCCTTTAATTAGTGAGGAGTAAGACTGCACTTTAAAAGATGGAACATGTCTTTTAATATGAGTGACTTATTAAACTCTTATTACCTAATGCGATCCCTTAGACTCCCTCTCCAGTTTCCCATCTTTGTTTTTACATTTGCCACATTATCTTTATTCTTATGATTTCCAAGTTTTACCCACTCCAAAATAAACCACAGATGAAAAGATATTGATCACAAAAATGAAGACTGAAACATTTTTTCACCCCAATAGTGAGCCAGTAGTGGATGAACAGCCGACCCAGAAAGAAGATACAGCAGAAGACGCAGATTATGAGGGGGAGGAGGAGGACGACGGAGAAGAGTACCATTACGTGTATGAGGATGAAGAGGATGATCGAGACAGTGAAGAGAAAGAAGGAAAGAAAGACAAGGCTTCTGTGATAGAAAGCCAGGACACAGAAAAGTCTCTACAGGAAGTCAAAGGTTAGTAAGACCCATATCTGTGTTTTGGTTTTAAACTATAACAGCTGTGTCCTGCAGCAGAGTTTTATTCACTACTTCCATCTGTAGAAACATGTATAAGTATATTTAATGGCTGAGATGCCATTTTTCTATTGGTATGGAGAGGTAAAGAGAACAGAAGGGCATTTTTGAGTGCTGCACTCTGCTGGCTGGAGGCTCTAACTGCACTCCCTGTGTTAGCTGTGTGTTCCCTGGAGGCGGAGACGGGCCCTTGCCGTGCCTCCATGCCGCGCTGGCACTTCGATATGCGCCAGAGGAAGTGTGTGCGCTTCATCTATGGAGGCTGCGCCGGCAACCGCAACAACTTCGACTCGGAGGAGTACTGCATGGCCGTGTGCAAACGCCTGAGTAAGTCTCAGCACGGGCCCCTGGAGGCACGCCCCTCCTCCTGTCCCTCTCTCTGTCTCTGTGTGCTAGTGCCAAGACTGCTGCTGCAGTTAACATAAGCTCAGTGCTCTAACCTGCGTAGACACCGTGCAGTGAAATTGGGGTGGGACATATGGGAAAAGTATTTCAGAATACCTGACATTTTGAAGATGATCAATATACTTCATTTCAAGTTAAACACTAGTGTCACAGATAACAAAATGCTATCCAAAATACTGAGAGCTCACGATGTCACTTACTTTCCTGCTCTATATCCAGGTAACCTTAAATAATAATGCTCTTGTTGGCATTGACGGTCTTGTAGCTGCCAATGATGGGGTGAAACCTTAGGCTTTGCTTAAATAGACCACATACTCCTTGTTAATCAATGGAGCATGTTAAACTCTTTCACCATTCCTGATAGCATATTGCACCGGTCAGTTGAATGTGTCAAGTAGTTCGTGGCCAATTGACAGTAGCTTAATTATAGTAGCTTAGCTTAATATAATTAATAAATAATTATAATTATAAGATTCTCAATTGGGCAAAGAATGCAAATAAAACAAAAACATCAGTTCATGAGTTGTACTGATCATTCAGAAGAAGAGTGGGAGCTTGATTATCAATTGATTTTTCAGACCCTCTTCCATTACAGGCCAAACCCAGTTTAACACATTGAGCTGGGTTATGGTTCCTGAGATTGAATTGAGTATATTTATTGTTATTGCAAAAGTACAATCAGATTTGGCCTGCGGCTTTAATGGTACAAAGACAATAAATAAGCAAAAGTAAAAATATAACAATAGATAAAAATAGCAATAAATAGTAAATATCAATACAGACAACATGATGAATAATGGCAATAGAACAGAATCAGAATAGCAGCAGTGGCAGTATCCGTGTCATTATCAGATTTGGTATAATTGCCAACCTTGATAACATTTGAACAGACAATGTAATGCAATTCTCAATATTTGTTTGGTTTTAGAGCAAAATACTGCCAAACTGGCATTAAATTTTCAACCAATTATCAACAATTATATTCTATATAATACAACAATTATTGTCCATTTTTTTCATCAAAAGTTATACTTTTCCACTTTTTACCCTCAGTCGATACAATGGAATAAAATTCATTATGCTATTTTTTTTCCTTTTTGTTTAAAAAAAAAAAAAAAAGGTTTCTTTCCAATTTACTCAACTCTGATCCCACCCATTGATTTGGACTCAGTTCCTACCCACACAGGGAGGGTGAAGTCTATCATATAGTTTTTCCTGTTCACATCAAGCTAGCCACTGCATCTTTTCGAACCACCAGTAACGCAGTGTCAGTGGACAGTGTTAAAAACACTACTAACTGTGTTACATCAGATGTTCAATTTTTGTAGAACATTAGTAGTCAAAGTTCAGCCAAGCATTTAGTCTACAATAAAACCCACATTTTAACAAAAATCTGAAACATGAGCGTGTTTTAAACACTTTTCGTTTAAAATAGTGGTCAGTACAGTTACCCCACACTCCTGTGACCATAATTGTATTGACCATGAGTCACAAACAGCAATGAGGGTGTTTTTTTTTTTTTAACAGCTCAGAATAACTTGACAATTAACAATATCATATTGTCATATAGCCCACCCCTTAAATAGCCTTGTCTGAAGGCCTCAGGCTTCTCATGTATCGCTGTAGCAAAGAAAGGAGTGCTTTTGCATACACACTCACATATATGTACTTAGAGATAGCTGATCATCACTAGTTCACTGGCTTCCTCAATCTCATGCAGAGATTTTGTCTTTAGGCTGCCAGAAATAACTCATGTAAATTTCCCCTTCGTTCTCCTTATGCAAGCACCTTGCTTGTTCTTTGCCTGTCCTTTTGTCTTGCTACCAAACCCTTTGCCTCCATGTCCAGCGTCAACTGTCCTTCTGTCTGTCACTATTCTGACCTGTCTGAACAATGCTCAAGATCTGAATTGAGCAAAGACCTAGTTCCTTTGGCAATAAGAAAAGATCTTGAGTCAAGATCGTGCAGTTGTGTGAAGGTGTTGTTTGTGACGGGGTCATGGTCTTTCTGTCCTCCTGATCTTTGCTTCTGGCAGATGGGTGTCTTCATGTCAACATGCATGTACGATTTCGCTTGACTTTTGCCTAGTCATGCTGATCCTGTCTTTTTGTACCTCATGGCAACCTGGATCTAACCTCAGGCATATCTCAGAATGACTTGGAGGAACACAGTCATAAATGTTAACTCGAGAATGAAAATGTAAGCAGCTAGGGGATGAGAGAATGAAAAGAATGGGACATGAAAGAGTGACCCTCCGGCAGGGACAGTTGCTAGGACACTTTCTGTAGAAGATTGGCACAGAGTGTGATCAGTTTTGCCTGACCAATTCACTTGCTTCTTTTTTGGCTAATGCCTTTATGTGGTTCTGTCTCTCTGCTAACCTGTCTGTCTTTTAGCTTATGTCACTATGTGTCTGTCTCTCTATATCTGCACATTTTCTCAACCTTATTCCTGTTACTCTGCCACTGTACCTTATGTCTGTCTTTAGGGCTGTAATGATTAGCTGTATCGACCATAACAGTGCCTGATCCAATGCATCGATTTTACTGTGTGGAGTGTTTTCTACTGACAAACTGCCTTTGCTTATGACTACACTGCTGTATTTGTCCTTTAATAATAAAATGTTTGCATTAGAATTTGTCGGCATGTGTGTGTTGATGGAAATGTAGCAGATTGTGTGAAATTCCTTCATATTTCATGCTGACTGCAGACCCTAGTATCGAACTGAATCAACCAAATTGCATTGAATCTTAATTATGCTTTTGATTTACACCCATAGTAATGATCTACATCTCTTTACATCAGGTGCCTGCATAATATAGTAAATTTTCTGTAGAGATGTACAAAAAGAACTAAAAGTAATTTTACTTTTTACTTTTATAAAAGTAAAATATGTAAGCATTTGCCAATTACTATTAGTATAGTTTATTATTTTTATATTTGTCACCTCCATAGTGAATATATATAATACACACACACACACACTTATTATAACACCCTATCCCTAACTGTCACTCTACTTACCTATCTACCTACCTATACCTCCCTTTTTTTTTTAACTGTACCTTCCCTCATATTGTGTTTGCTTTACCACTATTTGTCTCCTGAGGTTTTGTGGTATTAAGTATGCGTTACCTCTTTCTCCGTTCCCCAGTTGTGCCCCCAACTCCCCAGCCCACAGACGACGTGGATGTGTACTTTGAAACTCCGGCTGATGATAAGGAGCACAGCCGCTTCCAGAAGGCCAAGGAACAGCTGGAGATCAGACACCGAAACCGAATGGAGAGGGTAGGAAGGGACCAGATTCACACTCAAAGCTTTACCAGGAGCTTTTCCTCCACAATTTTTGTCTCACAAAAATGCAAAACTGGACCATAAACACAGAAGCATCATAAAACAAAATCATTTTGCCAGCATTTAACTTCTGGCTTTCTATAATCATGTAAAAAATACACTCTTGTGGCATTTTCACTCTCAAAGCTCAACAGTATGAACAAAAGTCATAGTCATGTTTCCGTTTGCTGGTAATAATCGTCACTGATTTTACATGCAATGTATCCGCTTTTCTTCAAGCAGGATCCCTCTCACTAAATTCCCAGAATCTTTATTAGGTCTCACACAGAGATTTAAAATTCCCATCTAATTACCATTACATTGCTGTCAAAATTGCATGTGTGAAAGGGCCTATGGAGAGAGGGAGAAAGGAGGCATTTCTTGGGAATTTTCTATCATTTTTTTGTGTGTGTTTATCTTATATCTCCCCTATTGACCCCCTGACCTGGGCTGTCTGGTTAATTGTTCTTGGCAGGTGAGGAAGGAATGGGAGGAAGCTGAGCGAGAGGCTAAGAATCTGCCCAAAGCAGAGAGACAGACACTGATCCAGGTAGATATATGTATATATTCCCTCTTAGAAAGCCTTACACCACATGCTGGACAGAACTATACATTGTTATACACTGACTGCTGTTTACTACCTCTTATGCACAAAATTATTTTAAATTTCTCTCTCTCTGTCTCTCTCTCTCTCTCTGTCTCTCTCTCTCTCTCTCTCTGTCTCTCTCTCTCTCTCTCTCTCTCTCTCTGTCTCTATCTCTCTCTCCCTTTCTCTCTCTCCCTTTCTCTCTCTCTTCTTCTCTCTTTCTCTCTCTCTCCTTCTCTCTTTCTCTCTCTCTCCTTCTCTCTTTTTCTCTCTCCCTCTCTACCTCTCTCCATCTCTCTCTCTCTGCAGCATTTTCAGGCCATGGTAGAGTCTCTGGAGGAGGAAGCAGCCAGTGAAAAGCAGCAGCTGGTGGAAACTCACCTGGCACGAGTGGAGGCCATGCTGAATGATCGCCGCCGTTTTGCCCTGGAGAACTACCTAGCTGCCCTGCAGGCCGACCCACCCAAGGTGAGATGAACACACGCATATACCTATGACACCACTTTCACTTTCACTTTTTCACTTTCATGCATGCAGTGAGATACACTAAATGTTTTAAGTGTTCTGCAGTTTTTTTTCCAATAAACAAAAACCATCTGTTTCATAAAATGATTAGTTTTATTAAATTTGAAATTGAGCATTGTTACTTGGCAGCCATAACCTACTGTTAAAGTGCTTGGCAGAGGAATTGTTTATTGTGGTCTTTATTGGTAATTGATTGGATACACCTCACTAAAGGTCATTATTCGTAATGCCCCATGACATACATAAACATTGAAAACATACATTTATTAAAGCTTAATTCAACAAAAAGCAGTTGTCATAACATTTTGTTGCATTAGAATAGGGAATATTCTAATATTGAGAACATTCTATATATAAATATTAGAATATTTAGGTTTATAACAGTTGTCATAAAAGCTTATAGAAGGTTAACATAGTTATCAGGAAGCTTTTTGCATATTGTACCTAATTGTTATTAAATTATTAATTGAACAATTGTTTCATAAAAGCATATTGCTTGGTTTTCTTTCTTCACACATGCAGCAAAATGCTTTGTTGTCTCACCTAGGACATTTATTTTTTGGGAAAACTGGGACACGCATAATATGTAACATGTAACGTGTAATCCACAACCAAAGTACTTCCAGGAAGAGCGCAGTGGTGTCTCTGCTAATCCTCTGATTATGATTTTTGCGAGCTGCTGCTCATATCCCGTTTGATCTGCTCACTCACACATGGATCAGCTCAAAGCTCTGATTCTGTGAATCCTCCAATTGCTTGACCCTTTTTCCTCTTCCTTCTTTTACTCTTCAACTCTCTTCTCCTGACTTACATCTCTTTTTTTCCTCCGTCTCACTTTTCACATTACTATTCCCACCCCACACAGCCCCACCGTATTCTGCAGGCTCTGAGGAGGTATGTGCGTGCAGAGAATAAGGACCGCCAACACACCATCCGCCATTACCAGCATGTGCTATCGGTAGACCCTGAGAAGGCTACCCAGATGAAGTCCCAGGTCAGTCCTGTGGTGTTGCCCAGTTCACACACACCTTGCTCATCCAAAGAATAAGACTGTGCTTGTTTTCATTTCATCACTCTGGTTTAGGTATATATTCCTATGGGCGATGGAGATTGCAGTTTGATATCAGATAAATACCAAATTCTTTATCGCTCATATGTACATATACACACGTGGACAAAATTGTTGGTACCCTTCAGTCAATGAAAGAAAAACTCAAAATGGTCACAAAA
>JBBPDA010058563.1:0-13360 GCA_037974385.1 Arnoldichthys spilopterus
TATCTATCTATCTATCTATCTATCTATCTATCTATCTATCTATCTATCTATCTATCTATCTATCTATCTATCTGGATGCGAATGGAAATCTGCAAGCACTTGGATACATTTTCTAGTCATACATCAATACATTTCTGCAACACATTTTGCTCAATATCTTTAAAAATGTAATTTTCAATTTTCCAATTCTGTTAATGTACAGAAAAAAACAGTGACAAGCAAGTAAAAATGTTCATACGGTACCTGGAAGCACAGACAGGGGGCAGCAGAGCTCATGGGAATCACCAGTGGATTGTCCTTCTATAGAGATGGAAAATAAGTAATTGTTGGGTCTATAGACACATTTGAGCTGTTCAGAGATTCATATGGTGCATTTCCATTTTTCAGTACACACCCATTCAAGGTTGAAGCATTTCCCCTCTTTCTCCAACTTCTGACATGCCTGCAGTTTGTTTAGATGGCCCTTGCCTTCAGTACCCACATGTAGTTTGATGATTCCTGTTGTATGGGTGATTGAGAGAACAGGTACTGGAAAAGAGCCAGTCATGAGAGACATCAGAAAGGCCAGTCAGATAAAACCTGAAGTTTGAGAAACAATAACGTCATCCATATAAACAGAAGATCCAAACGTATTTGCTATAGATCAGGTCACATTTACTCACCAGTACACAAAGGAATGTCCAGGCCTTGGGAACACACTGAAACAGAAGAACCGGTTATTGGCATCCTCAAAGTCTAATTGTGTGTTTGTGAGTGTGTGTTTGTGAGTGTGTGTGTGTGTGTGTGTGTGTGTGTGTGTGATGTATTACCTTTATCTATTGAAGGCAGTGTGATGTGTTCAGTGAAGTTGTGATTGGCTGAAGAGAAGATGGTGAATGTACTGCCAAAGTGCACTTTTTCCAGTTCCACCACCAGTGACATCCACATCTACAGCACACACACACAGTCACACACAGTCACACACACACACACACACACACACACACACACACACACACACACCACACACGCACACATTAAAACATACAGTATGCAGCAGTACAAGTAAATCAGAAGCAGAAGCAGAAAACTCTATTGGTCCCAGAGGAAATTTCACTATTGGCACCTTGGGTAAGACTAATAAAATCAAAGCTCCTACACTCAATATGACCCAAAGTACACTTCCCTCTTAATTATTAGTTCATTGCTAACCAAGCACGTAGCCACACAGTCGCCACAAACAAATGCTGGCAGTAGAACCATACCAGAGAGCTCAGTGACTTTAAACCATGGCACTGCCAAAGGAGGCCATCTTTGCCATGAGTCAGTTTCAGACCTGTTAGATCTTCCCCAGTCAACTTTAAGCGCTATCGTTGTGAAATGAAAGCATAGTCTGCCATTAAGTGGTAGAACATGCGTAGTGCCAGCAAAGTTTGGTGGAGGAGGAACCGTGGTCTGTGGTCCCTTAAATCTAGAGAAGAGTAATGTTCTACAGCAGGAAACTGTAAGCTTCCAACTTTGGCACCAGTTTGAGGAAGGTCATTCTACATTAATCTGTAAACTTCTTGCCCTATAAATTCATTTAGGTCTGTATATATTGTTGATGGTGTGTATGTGCTGTTTATACTGTTCATTGTTAGGTTTTTTGTTTAGTTTGCTTATTTATTATACTTGTTTACCTTAGCTAACTAACATTACACAGTCAGTTGGGTGTTCAGGGATACATTTCACTATACGTTGTACTAGTGTAACTGTGTATGTGACAAATAAACATCTTAAATCTTGAATCTTCTGTTCCAGCATGACAGCATGATTGTACGCCCCTGAGTTGAGCTTGGTTGAGGAACTCCAGTGGCCTTAAAGAGCCATGACCTCGACTCAACTGAACGCTTTTGGCATTGATTAGAACATCAATAGAGCAGAACAAAGACATTTTACACAATTATATGCTTTCAACTTATGGCTCCATAAAGGCAAGGTTTGGTGTGTTTGGTGTGGAAGAGCTCCGCTGGCCAGAGCCCTGACCTCAACCCAACTGCACACCCTTGGGGTAAACTGGGATGCACTGTAAGACAGGCCTTCTCGTCCAATTGTGTGTCTGACCTCACAAATGCTCTTTTTACTGAATGGGCCCAGATTCCCAAAGGAACTTTTAACTCCTGTGAAAAGTGTTCCCAGAAAAGTGAAGGTTGTTATAGCCACAAATGTGGAACCAACTCCACATGATTTATATTTATATTTAATTTTTAATTTTCCATCAGCCCATCACCCAACTTCCTCTGGGATCAGATTTCATATAGGTATATATAGTGTATATAAAAAATGAAAAAAAACGGTACAATTAGAAAATAATATATTTAAAACAAAAAAGAATTACATTAAAAAAATATATACAATTATATAATCACATGTGACCTGAGGTTATTGTGTATAAATAATTATTATAAAATTATATAAAATACAACTTGCAGCTGTAATAGCTTACTATAGACCCAAATCTACATAGTCCTTTTCTTTGTCTTTTTGTCAGTTTTATTTTATTTTATTTTTGCAGTTTATTTGATGAAGTTTTCTTTTTCCTGTTAACTGCTGTTGGATGTTATAGCGTAAGCATCTTGTGTATAAAAAAAACACAAATATTTCCCAGCTGCTTTTCCAGAAGTAAAGTATGTTACCTGTGCCTTGTGGTCGGAGGAGATGTGTGGTGTGAAAGTAAGTTCTTTTGAACCAGAGAATTCTGGGATGCTGTAGCACACTTTAACAGATGCGGAAGCTGCAGTGATATCATCCAGGCTGCTTCCATGCTCCTCTTCTTCTCTTTCATCTTCACGGTTGACCTCACCAGACACACCTGAGTCCTCATGGGATTCTGGACAAACAGCAAGACAGTTTCATTATTTGGGATCAATTCTTCAAAGTAAAGAGTCTTAATGAACTCTTCAGTTCTAGGCCTTTGAATTGAGAGTCAACTCCAAAGCCTTGGACTCGGTTTCGCACAGGTTTCCACATTCAGTAACCTGCATTAACACTGCTTTGACTGTAAGTCAGTTTAGAGCATTCCTATTGGTCCATTCATCAAGCTTCACACTGGGTAAAGAGTGTGGCTCTGTTAAGGTTTTAAATTATTTAGAAGATTAAAAATTGAAACAAAAAAATTTTTTTTGTAACTTTTTTTTAATATTTTTACACCATTTGAAAATACATTGTGTGTATGTTTAACCCTTTGGCCACACCAAGAAAAAAAAAACAATGTTTTCTGCATTTTGTATTTATTTGGGGTAATAATTATAATAATAATAGATCTCTACAAACAGTAGAGATTTCCCTTCGTTGTAAAACTCTGAATACATGAAAAAAATATGAAGATCAAATGAAATTCTTGGATTCTTTTAAAACCTCCCAGAAAAAATCCATAAAACGCCCGCAAATGTGTGTTAGTGCAACAGACTACCTGCAATTATCATGCCGTTGTCTAACCTCTGGTCAATGAAAAGGTCTATTAATTAAACACAGTGCAAGTAAGTGACCTAAACCAAGCAGCAGTGATGGAACAATCAGGTTAATTTAAGCTCAGTGAATGTTTCAACAAAAAAAATGCGCTCAACCAAATAATTGACCAGAACACTAAAGGGCTAATGATGAATGGACCAACAGAATAGTGCAATTCAAGTGCTGTGAATGCCCTCTAATCCTGAAAAATGAATAAAGCTAAAAAAAAAAAGGATTAACAAGCTCAATATGAAAGCTACCTTCAGTTGTGATGTTTAGCTGGATTCTCAGGCATGGAAGCCAACCCTTATGACTGTGGCACATTAAGGCGTTGGCAGCAAGACCACTTACATACACGGTGTCATCAGGAAAAACACAAGTATGGCCTATACGGGTTCAAAGAAAAAGAAACAGAATTAATTGGGTTGGATTTTGCACCTGAGAGCGCAAAACCAAACATTTTGGCATATGAATGCATGAGTCACAACAAAGCTGTGCTTTAGGGCTGTTTTAAAAAAGACTGAACAAAAGACAATAGACAGTGCTATGTCTAAAGAATTAGCTCAGGCCTGCAATCTGCTATGGGAAACAATGTAAAAAATACATGTAAAGCCAGAAGCACTGAACAAACTCACCTGAGTTTACCTTACAGTCAGTCAGGCCCTGCAAAAAGACAGAAGGGAATTACGGGTTAAATGTAAGCCTCTTCATCATTCAGCCAGAACATTAAAACCACTAACAGTTAACATGAACAACATTGACTATTAGTTATTTCATTACAGTGGCACTTGTAAGGGGGTGGGATATATTAAGCAGCAAGTGAGCAGTCAGTTTTTGAAGTTGATATGCTGGAAGCAGGAAAAATGTGTAAGCGTAAGAATCAGAGTCATGGGACAAGGACTTTATTGCAGTGGCATCTACAAAACACTGATGCACGTGGGAAGTTAAGGCTAGCCTGTCTGGTCCAATTGCAAAGAGGAGCTACTGTTGCCCAAAATGCAAATGCTGGCTTTGATGGGCAGGTGTTAAAACACACAGTGCACCACAGTCAGAGTTGTCTTGGTGGCATGAGGGGGACCTACCTATTAGCCATGTGTTGTTAATGTTATGGCTGATCAGTGTATATATATACAACTATTACTAACCTCAAGAAAATGAACCCACAACAGTTCTTTCACAAAATGGCAAAAAATAAGATTTGAAGACAGGACCATGAAGGTAATTACCAGATTTTAATCTTTTGCTACTTGAAGAAGTTTAGTGCTGAATTTAATGTATGTGGGCAGTGGAGGCCTAGTGGTTAGGATGTTGCCTTTGGAACCTGAAGGTTGCAGGCTCGAGTCCCGGCACAGGCACTACTGAGGTACCCTTGAGCACCACAAAGAAATGTGACCTCTGCATTTAACCCATCACATGTGCACACATGGAGCAGCGGGCAGCTATCAACAGCTCCTGGGAAGCAGTGTAGTGGGACGGTACCTTACTCAAGGGAACCTCAGTAGTGCCCGGGCCGAGACTCAAACCTGTGACTTTCAGGTCTCAAAGGTAGTGTCCTAACCACTAGGCCACCACTGCCCACTGGGAAGTTAAATGCAGAGGTCACATTTCATTGTGGTGTTTGAGTGTGTTCACAATGACAAAAGAGTCACTTTCACAAGTAATTCACTGTCTTGTAGTAATAGCCGGCCTCTTTCTTTCTTCAGTGTCTTTAATGATTGTGGGACATCAACTTCCAGGATTTTTCCGGGAAAATAATAATAATATATTTTATGTAAAGGTGCCTTTCAGGGCACTCAAGCTCAGCTTACACAAATAGCTCAATCAAAGCAATGGCAAACGTTCCACACACATAAGGAAAGTATATGTAAAAGTAAATTCAATAAAATTAATGAAAGTAAACGTAAAACTGAGGCCTGAACACTTATTTTGGCATTGATAGCATCACTAGCCCATCCCTGGTGGTCTAGTGGTTAGGATTCGGCGCTCTCACTGCTGTGGCCCGGGTTCGATTCCCGGGCAGGGAACAAGTATCTTCTCTGCTTTTGGGGTTTGCAGTTTCGAGTCGCGGCCTGGGCACCACTGAGGTTCCCTTAAGCAAGGTACCGTCCCACTACGCTGCTCCCCGGGCGCTGTTGGTAGCTGCCTGCTGCTCCACATGTGCACGTGTGATGGGTTAAATGCAGAGGTCACATTTCGTTGTGGCACGTGGGTGTGTTCACAGTGACAAACAGTCACTTTCACTTAGAAACAGAACGGTGATGTTCATATCATACAAGCTGTCAATCTTTACATGTTTGTAATTTTTGCACATCACCATGAGCTCTGTGGAAAGTGTGGGAGTTTGGCTGGAGAGGGGTCACACTGAATCCCCTGCAGGGTTTTGCACATTAGCAGAAAGCAAAAGGAAGGAGGTTTTCTTGTGTGAACCAGTGGAAAAAAATCTAATGCTCAATGAAAACCTAATGCAGCACATTACCCAGAGTACATCGTGCCTGCACGAAGATAAACGACGCGTTTCTCCTCGGCAGACACTCAGACACTCGAGGATAGAAGTGAAGCTGGAAAATGCAGATAGCTTCAAACTTGGAAGTAATTTGATGTTGCAGTGACCCTTGGCGAGCTGCCAAAGCAAGAACGCAATGAATAGAGAACACAAAAGCAAGTGCTGAGTGACTCAAATGGACCTTTGACCTGTAAAGTGAAGAATGCAGAGTTTCAATGGGCCACTGAGATCTGAATGAACTCGAGCTGTTGCGTGAAGGCCTTGGCTTCTCCATGCGACGTTCGCCTGGCTGTGCTGAACGAAACGATTTCAATGCAGAGAAAGCGAACATCTCAGGAGCCTTGTTCACGCATATGCCAGTGTCACAGACTCAGCCAACAAGTCGACAAAATCTATGACTGGTTATTGCCAGACCCTCTGTGATTGGTTGGCGCTTGACAGCCTGTGATTAGTTGGAACCATAGTAGGCTAAGACATAGCGAACACGGACGAAATGGAGTTTGAGGAAGTGCAACCAAGCATCACTTCTTTCTCCTCTTCTTGCTCAAGTAAATATTGGAACGGAGCCACTTTCGTCCATATTCCCTTTCACAAATGCAGAAGAAGTTATTTGGCGCTTACCGATGTTGACAAAGCTCAGTGCTTCCACCTGCAGTACTGGGGAAACTACGCTCAATGACCGAAACGAAGCTGCAGAGATAACGCAAGCATGCAAGGCCATTTCGCTCACCTCCACGTGAAGTACGCCAAGGCATTAAGGAAGGATGAACAAAACTTGCACAGAAGGTTAAAAGGCTTGCGGATGCTTTAAAAGTCCTACTCCCGCGTAGAGCAGCTTTTTAAGCACTGACCCCATCATCGAGAGAACTCAAATTCAATACCTGGCGATGCCACCGCCATTTGTGGCTGGGATGCTGAAGAGTATAATTTGGTGGGCAAGGAGGTCCCCCCTCTCCCCTCATTCACTCAACTAGTCTTGACCTAAGAGATTTAGGAGGTTGGGTTCTCCTCCAAGCATGTAAAGTGATCCAATATCATTTCGTTAGTTTGCCTTGAGGAGAACTGCTTTTCAGCAGAGGAACTCGCACGGAAAATGACAAAAATGTAGCAACCGTATCAGTAAACAGCCCCACACCACAGTGGCATTGGCGATGGTGTTTCTTTTGTCCATACAGTTCCGCTGAGAGCTAAACCACTCGACTTCCCAGCATGCATAATTGGCTGCTTGCTGTCATGTGCCCAAATATTAAATCAGGCTAAACCTGTGAAAAGAAAGAAAGTTGTGAGAGAAAAAGAAAAAGAAAAAGAAAGTGCTGTCAGAAAACAGTGTAACTGCACTAGAGGTTATGCATGTCAGGTGCATAGGTAGGTGGAAGCCATGGGCATAGAAAGTGGAGGTCACTGCAATTACACACACTGAGTGGCAGAAAGACTAACTTTTACTGAGGGGCAGGGTTAGCGTCGTGTTCGAAAACCCCAAAAACACCCAAAAATGGGAAAGAGCTGTTTGACTGTACAGATTCCACAAGAAATGGAACTACAGACTGCCCAAAGCTAAAGAAAAGATAAGCCAACTGATCGCTGCCGTTTGTAGAAACACCTGCCTGTTGTATGGGAGAAACTGCAAAACTGAGAATGAAACGAACGATGACACAAAAGTTACACAACTGTCTTCCTGGCTTCGACAAAGTGCGATACTTTAACTGCTTATGTCTAAATTCTACGTAAAAATGACTCTTTTCATCACAAACTTTGATTTTATGACCACAGCCCACAAACCTTCACCAAAAGTGACAAAAAGTCACTGGAAAATTTTAGTTTCGGAAAATTCCAGAAAAATTCTGCACAATTCTAGAAGCTTCTCGACCGTTCTCACAGTTCCAGAATATTCCGGAAGTTCTACTTAGCATTTAAAGTGGAGAATGTTGTAGAAAACGGATACATTTCAAAATGTCATTGTCCTGAGCACAGAAACCACGTTTTTGTAGTAACAGCCATTTGATTTTAGGCCGAAGGAAAAACACACATTGTAGCCAGGAACAAAAATGAAATAGAACTCGTAACATAGTGTAATTTGATCACAAAAAGGCAGTTGGTCAGATCCCTTGTTCCATGGCCATTGACGTTACCCAGGAATCAGCCCCTACTTTTGGCTGAAACACTCCCTTAGCATTAGCTTGCATGGAGGATTTGTGTAAGCTCAGGTGTCTGTTACCTCATTAGCAGTGTTAGCTTCTTGCTTTGTGGTGTTGCACGACCGCTAGCGCACTGTTGGAATGTGTGGAAGCCAGGCTCTGTGACAGATACAGTCAGCGAAGCTCAGTGCGGAAACAGAGCTGTCACTGGGTTCCCTTATTCACTCCAGCACGCGTTTGAGTAATGTGACCTTTTTACGCTGGCGTGCAGACCTGCTGTGGAGGCCTTGGCCTGTCTCTAACTTACAGGCTAACAAATATGACAGCGCTATCAGTGCTCAGGGTGAATTGTTGTTGCCCTTTCGCGAGAGACGGGCTAAGCTGTTCGCATTTACTGCCCGGGCGCTGTAAAAACGTCAGACGCACTCTAAAAAGCAGGCGGGTTTTAGAGTGGCCAAAGATTTGCAACTACGATTAGATTTACATTATGATGTCGATTAACATTTTTAAGATGTTCGGTCGTAGTAGCGCGCATGCTACGGAGGCCCTGAAAGGTCATGGACTTGCATGTTGCACTGGGGTCGAGTTAAAGGGATATTTTGGCCTAAAATGAGTCCAGGATTCTGTAGCGCAGCATTATTTTCAATGATTTTCCATTAAATTAACTGAATTTCTTGTTTTTGATTATTTTCCATGTTTTTATTCGTCACCCTCTCTCACTACATTACCCAACATGCAGTGCGCAGATACATCAGACTATGGGAATACATGAACCACTGGGAATCCCGGGGGTGTCAACCAACTCTGACTGCTAGCCCAGCCACTATAGGCTACTGAATACAACCAAAATGCCCAAAAATATACATATTTACATGATTAAATTAATGTCATAAATGTGTGACTGCTAGTTGACTGGTGGCTTAATCTAACGACTACTAGTGAACAAGAAAAAGCTTTAGTCGGGGGAAGCTCCGCTACCAAGAGATATATACGTTTTTTCTTGAGATAATGAGAAGTTTCTCAAGATAAAACCTGACAAACTCTCAAGATAAAGTAGATTTATGCTTTAGAGGTCAGGACATTATCAGCAGGCTTTTGACATATTAATCAAATGCACTGTAACATCCTGGCAGCGACATTCATTCCGTTATCTCAGGAAAATGTCGTTTTTGCGAGATATCACATTAATTATGAGAAGTGTTTTTTTTTTTTTTCTTCAGGAAACCGGTTTCCTTATCTCAAGATATCAAGAAAATGATCTCGGAAAAACAATTTTTCTTCGTTTTTGACATAAATTACTTGAGATCTTTAGAGAAAGCGTGAAATTAACTTTTAATGGGAAAACAGAACGGACGGACGATATGAAATTACGGCCTTCTGGGACCTCGGAAGCTGTGGGCTTGGGTTATGGGTGGGCGAATTCTGGTATCCAGAGGAAACGAGAGGCCGCAAGTTCGCCTTTTAATGTGTCTCAGCGCCAGACGCAGAGTTACACAGCGCTTTATTATCGAAAGGCTGGATATTAAGCGGTTCTGCGCTAAATAATTTAGATTTAGGGTTTATCCCTCCACTTATTCTGTCATTGATTCTTCATTACGGTCAGCGGCTGGCGGAGTGCATCCCCCGTACGCCGACCAGCAAGAGGCGAGGGAGCGATCAAAGCTCTGTTTATAACACCCCCAGTCCTTAACACGGCCTCTGCTGAGCGGATTTTTGCAGCACAGTATGTGAGCGCGTGGGTGTGTGTGTGTGTGGTGCTAGTGTACAGTCAGTCGTGCGGTCAGACCTGTGAGCGAATCGGCCGTCCTTGTTTTTGCACCCAGTTGGCATGGAGAGAGTGTCAGGATGCTTCACAAACAAAAACATCTTCCATCACTTCCCCCTCCAGGCCTGTGGAACCTTGTGAGACGAGACATAATGAACTTGCAAAAAATTCACCTTTTGGCAACAGAGCGTATTAGCATACTGTCAGCATGGAAGCTGGTGGAAAGGACAGTTTGTACTTGCTCCTAGCTTCTGCGTCTGCTTAACAGCAAGCAAATGTGATCCTCATCCGTTCCCACACTCTCAGAGTCTCGCGCCATCATCAGTGGAAGTTTTACTGCCTAATGCTTAGTGCAGGTGGGTCATCAGCTACGCGCTGGCTGCCTGTATCCTGCGTCCGTTTTGGACGTTGGTTGTACACGTCCTTGGAAACAAAGTGAAAGTGAAGTGAAAGTGACTCTTTGTCATTGTGAACACACTCAAGCGCCACAACCAAATGTGACCTCTGCATTTAACCCATCACACGTGCACACGTGGAGCAGCGGGCAGCTACCAACAGCGCCCGGGGAGCGGTGTAGCGGGACGGTACCTTGCTCAAGGGTACCTCGGTAGTGCCGGGACTCGAACCTGCAACCTTCCAGTCCCAAGGCAGTGTCCTAACCACTAGGCCACCACTGGCAGCACTTTCCCAAAGATACAATACACACATGAAAGGTAGGGGGCAGTGCAGGGGCAGAATGGATACGTGTTCCAGGTGTGCAGTAGTTAAAAGGCTAGCCCATCTGGGCCGATCCCAAAGGGAAGATCCTGTAGCACAGAAAGTGGTGCAGACTCTGATAGGAAGGGGTCAGAACACACAGTGCACCACAGCCAGAGCTACTCAACATTAGGCAGTTGGTGTTAATGTTATGGCTGATTGGTGTATAACGTATATGTATGGTTAAAAAGCAAGTATACCTCCAGACGGAGCAGAACTTCGCAGAGACTCTCGATAGCCGAGTACGCGACAACAGAGGCGCGTCAGGCAAACCGGTCAAACCGACGTCTCGTTTGGGATTGAGACACGGAAGACGACGCTACCTCCGCTCACTTCATCGCTGCGACGAACCGCTCGAGCGAGAGCTAAGTGGGCATTAAGGTGTAAATGAATGGAGCCTGTTTGTCAGATCTGTCAGGGGATTTTCGGGCCTGTCGGACAGAAACGTCGGTTGGTTTGTTGATGGGAGAAACTAGTAGCTGTTACGCCTGCTGAGTGATGACTGGCAGATAGAACGCTGAGAGTCTGTTCAGCTGCCTGGTTCATTTCCTTCCCCGGTGGCATTTTCTCAAGGGATGTAACAGAGCTGAGCAGTATGGTCCCAAAAATCTTTATCCGTATCGATGCTTCTTTAACTTTTTTCTTTTAGTTATATCGCCTTGTTGTGTGTTCCACTACCATACTGTTACTGCTGTGCTGCGAATGAGCCCCCAGTCCACTGCGTCGGTGGTGGCTTAAGAGTTTGGGAGTTGCCCCGTGTCCTGATTCAAATCCCAGACCGGTACAAGCACCACGGAGATACCCATGAGCAAGGTACCCATAAGCACTGCTCCCCGGGCGCTGCCCACATCAGCTGCCCACTGCTCCTACACGGATGGGTCAAATGCAGAGGTCATGTTTTGCTGCGGTGCACTGTGTGCTGTGCTGTGGTGTGTTCACAATGACAAATAATCACTCACTTTCACTCAGAAACTCCATCTCACTGGTGAACCGGTGGGTCCTGACAAGGTAAAGGGGGCTAATGAATGTTACAGGAGACACACGGACTATAGTCTGTAATTGTAAATTGCGAAGTGCACTCACATGGTGAGTGTGGAGCTGGTAAAATTACGTCCTCACATGTATTTTTGTCAACAACAACAAAAAAAAAGTTAATATTTCTTGATGAGGGATTTGCTTTTAACCTCTTAATTTTTTTGGGGGGGCTCTTCTCACTTACTCAGTGTGAGATGAAGCTACATCACCGATGTAGATTACTTTCATTTTGACTGATTCTTACAAAGGGCGCCAATACTTATGGAGAGCACAATAAAGGCATATCTATGGGATGTTTCCTTTCTGTCTGGCAACCTTTAAACGTAAGCTGTCCCTGATTTTACCCCCGAAATGGCTCTCAAGCTGATATGAGTAGTTGTACTGCTGGTTTATGCTGCTGTGAGTGAATGGCTGGAAGACTTCCCCATTGTATTTTAACCAGTAGGAGGTGAGCATCATCTCCTAGCACACTGAGTCAGCTCAAGTGTTTCCTGTTCGCACCAGACTGAGGAAGCTTTATCAGTATATCGACAGAAGATGTGAACTATTGTTAGCAATGTATCAGCCAGCACTAGGGGGCAGGGCTACGTTCCTCGAAGGTGTCGATGTGGTAGTTCTATGCAGTGAAGTACTCCAGTTTCGGAGAAAGGCTCGTAAAAGCCTTTGCTTTCATACTCTCTGCCCATCTCAGTCACTCTTACTGACGTTCAGCAGTAACTCTGCTTCCCCTCGTTGCTCTCTCTCTCTTCTTTCCTTTTCCTCCTCTTCTTCTTTTTTTTTTTTTAAAACTCCTTTTTCATTGCATCACTCTTTTTAACTCATGCCCACGGATGCCCAGGTCCATTTGCGTGCCCCGCCTCATTCTCCTTACTCTTTCTTCTCCCCCTTCACCCTCCACATTTCTCACACACGCGCATGATCCTTGTCGCAATCCTCAGCACAATTAGACCCCCGATGGCAGATGAAGGGGTCTTGGCTCACGAGAGGCCCTCTTCTCACTCAGCTGGGCCTCAGCAGCGCAGGCAATCAGGGCAGGCGCCGCTGAAGCGGGCCAGCTTTAATTAGCACCACAGACCCACTTGACCTGCCGCCACTGTCCGGGGGTGGGGGCATCCTAACCCAAGGCGCTGTTTGACATGGCTTATGAGGGACCAGTGACCCCTGGAGGCCATTCTTGTCCTGAATACTAATATGTGGCAAGGCGCAAACGACGGGTTTGATGCGAACGTGTGTCCCGCCTCCCACGTATTTCCAAATATGTCATTATTACAGAAATTAAGGCAAAACTAATTGATCAGCTACATGACCCTCAAATTAGCAAACAGGCTTTTAACGCGCCATGCTCATAGACCTCTGAAGTAGAGCCGGGCAATATGATGATATGTACTGTTATCGTGATAAACTGTGGTCACAATGTGCTTCTCGGTGCAAATCGTGATATCGTTAGTGCTTACACACCATCAAACTTCATGTTTAATATGATGGAGGGTGTCATTAGTCTTGCTTAAGGGAACATATTGACCTTTCGGTGTGAAAATCACGGGATAAACACTATTTGTACTCATATTTACATTTTTTTTTTTAGGAAATATGGGTCCGTCGCCTTTTTCCTTAAGTGAAGGTGACTCTTTGTCATTGTGAACACACTCAAGCACCACAACGAAATGCAACCTCTGCATTTAACCCATCACACGTGCA
>JBBPDA010058604.1:0-13357 GCA_037974385.1 Arnoldichthys spilopterus
AATGTACAAGCATACAGCCAGCGCTATTCTATGCAGTGTGCATTGCAGTGCTTTCTGTGTAAATAACATACTATTACAGAGTTTTAATTTTGTGTTTATGTGCAATGCAGTGCTGCAGTTAAAGTGATCTGACTAAAAACTTAAAAACTTGAGACTTGACCCAAATCTTCACCTCTGAGATTTTTGACCTGACTCTGACCTGCACTTCTGTGACCTGGGATTTGACTTGAATTTGCACCTTTGAGACTTGACCTGGAACAGCACCTTTGAGATATATGCTGAATCTTCCAGCCCTATCTAAAAGACTTTAGTCACAGATCTGACTTAAGCCTGCCTCTCTGAGAATTCAGTCAGGTCTGAACCCCAGAGACTACAGTTGTTACTCTAAGCTGCACCTTAGAGACCCAGTCTTGGACCTCAGAGACTTAAGACGTGCCCTTTACCTGCACCCCAGAGACAAAACTCAGACCTGCAGCTCAGAGATTTGGGATGTGACATTCACCTGCACCCCATAGACATAACTCAGGCCTGCATCTCAGAGAATTGAGACGTGACCTTGACCTGCACCCCGGAGACTAACTCTGAACTGGATCTTATAGACTTGACAAAAACTTTCACCTCAGAGCCTTGAGACTTGACTCTGACCTGCACTTCAGAGTATTGAGACTTAACTCTGAGTTGTATGTCAGAGACTTGGATTTGGAGCTGTGCCTCAGTGACTCATGAGATGATTACCACTTACATAAAGTGACCTGTAAACATTTCTGCTAAAACACTCAGTCCAACCAAAAGTTATTAAAAAAGTTTTTGTTTTATTTAGTCATAGACCTTACAAAACATTCCTTAGTAAGTAAATGCTTACTAAGCCAAGTAATTTAACTATCCTAAAATAAATAACACGTACAGTGGGTGCAAGAAGTATCAAACACATTACAAAAACTACATTTAACACATTTTCACAGCTGCAAAGTTTTACAAAACTATCAAAGACATAAAGCTGCCAAGAAGATAGACTTCCCAACAAAAAAGCAAAGCACACAGCCAAGGTGTGGTCACAGAAGAAGAAGATCAAAGTTCTGGAATTGCCTAGTCACTCCCAGGACTTAAATCCATTCCAGAATTTATGGCAACAATTGAAAATCAGGGGTTCTGCAAAAAGATCCTAAAAACCTGGCTTACTATGAAGAAGTTTATGGACAAGAATTCACCAAAATATGCCCTGTTGAGAGCAATAAGTTGTCCACATATGTCAAAAGACTGGAAGCTATAAAAGCCTCTTAAGGACTACACTAAATATAAAATAAATAATTGTTTCAAATATTCGTTAAAGCTTTTCAATGTCAGAATTGTTACATTTGTTTTAGTTTTGCTTCTTTTGCATCCATTTGCATATGCGGCCCAAGTTTTGAACTTTGCAACTGCAGATATGCAATAACTCATACAATGTGTCACATATTTCTTGTACCCACTATATATAACACTTTAATTAAACTTTTTCTTATTGAATAATTTAAGAAAATCAATAAATTATGTCAGAGTTTAGAATAGATAAGAGTCACTATACTAGAATAAATAAATTTACAAATTAGCAAGCATTACTTAGACATTATTCTGAGAAAAACATTGTTCTAGGACTTTGTTTGCTGCTTCTTTGAGCCTTTAGCCTGTCGTCGTCTTCTGTGGTTCTGCGCTGATGGGTTTATCAGCTTTGCAGCTTCACTGTAGACGGTCATCAGCTCAAACAATGCCTTGCGCTGAACCTCTGGATCAGTTTCCTAAGAGAATACAGTGGATTAGATTCAGTTGATTATCAGCAAGATGGTGAAATCAAACAGTGAATTTCTATTATAGGCCTAAAATCCATATTAATTATGCAATACTTGCTGATGCAATTGATTTTTCTTTTAAAATATTATTGATATAATGTATATTACTATATACATTATACCATATTATATGGCTTACCTTGAGAGCCATCACTTCATTGACAAATTTCTTCAGCTCCTTGTGCTTGTCTGAGAAGTAGTGTACTTTCAGGTTGTTCAGGTATTCCTTTACTTTTTTCAGGTTGTGCAGCACTTGTTCATTCCTCTCCCCGTGCTCCATGTGTGTTAAGATTCTGTTGTATGCATCTAGTATAATGGTCATCAGGAGCTTCTGTTCTGCCTTCTGCACACAAGAGCAGGACAAGGAATTAAGGTTTTTGTATGGGTTTATTAATGCAACAGAGTGCATGACATCTCATGCACATAATATTTTGTCAATTGCATGTCTAAAATAAAATCAGCTGATAAAATGTATAGGTACAAAGAATAATATGATGCTGCAGATGTGGTGTTTCCTTAAATTAAGGTTACATAGATAGAATTGCTTACCTCAAAGCCATCCAGCTTCCCCCAAAAAAGGGGTTTCCCAAATTCAATATCTTGTGTGGTCTTCTGTAAAAAATGAAAACACATAAAGATCAGCAAAGTTCCAGTATTTTAGGATTAGTATTTTAAATGTGTAAGTCAAGCCCATGTTTGTTTTCAAGGCCTTAAGCATGTATAAATGAATTGATTGCCTAAATAACATCACCTAAATAATATAAATGAATGAGTCTGTATTACTTTAATGTTCAAATGCATAATGGTCTTGCTATCTTGCAGCTTGCAGTGTTGGTGGCAGCTGTAGATGAATGCAACCACACATAAATGCTACCCACATAGCCAGAGTGGTGCTTTTGCTGTTATTATAGGTGGAAGGTCATTATGCTTCCTGTGCTATGTTTTAACTGTTGTTATGCTCTTCAGTTCTTGCAGTAAACTTTTAGAGAGTGCTAGAGAGCATAATAAATTATACTGTTCATCAAAGGTTTAAAATCAGAATTTTTAGTTAACTTAAGTTATTTACAGTTGACCTGTCTATCTCACTACACATTCCCTTGCTTCTCATGTTTTGTAATCTGCCATATAAAGTAAATGGGACTTACATTACTTACATAGTAGTCATTCAGTTGCTCAATAGACTTTCTGGCATAGAGTGGGACGGAGGCCTCAGAGCTCATCACCTGTCCAAAAATCACCAAACATATTCCCAAGAGTGGATTCATCATTTGCTTCTTTAAGCCAATTTGAGCCAGTCACCAAATTCTGAGTGTTATTCCGACGTGCCAGTCACAAACTTCTTGCTTGTCCGGTTTGTTCGCGTTGACACTGAGCCCACCACTGTCCTCACTGTGGCTCTGCTAAAGGTGAAATGCATCTATCTGTGTGAATGAGACGATATTTATAGTGCGAGGAGACGACAGTAGAAAGGTGTGAAATTGTGGCTTGTGACACTCTAAGTTTCCTATAAATCACAATGCTGGGGTGCTGCATTGCCCATCTCCCCACACTTCATCTCTGCTGGATTATGGGATTGCACAGAACAGAGGTGTTGGTGGTTTTTTGCGGTGAACTTTTTGAAGAAACAGAAGTCTCCATCTCTGTTAGCCCCCCATGTGTTAAAATGTGTCACACTTTGCAACAGGGGTCATGACTGGGCTGGAAAGAAATGGAATTTCTAGTAGTATTGGCCACTTCACTAGAAATTACAAGAATCAAAATTAGCAGTAGTAATTCCAAAGCCTGATCATGCATACTAGGGGGTCAATGACTTTCCACTGACTTAAAACGCACATATACTCTTGTCACAACTTTAACCACACACACCAAATTGTGTGTGTCATCACCCCCAGAAACTCATTGTCCAGCATATGGTTCATGTGCAATAGACCACTAGTTTGTCAGTTACTTAGATCAATACATCAATTACCTCTTTTATTTCTATTAAAGGAATAGTCTTAATTACACTATTTTCCTTTTACCCGAGATTGTAATTGATTTGCAGGGACATATTTGGAGTCCAGATATTGCTTCTATAATTTAGCTCTACGTAGTTCTAAACTGAAGAAGCAGGACCAAGCTATGATCAGCAGTGATCAGCTTTATGTTGAGTAAGTGAATAATTGTGTAAATTAGATTTTATGCTAAAATATTTCTTTCTTTTAATTTAATTTCAAGTGAACATTTCATTCAGTTTCTGAGGCACTGTGCATATTGTAAACTTGCTGGAGAAGTTGGTTTATGTTCATGTTTTAAAGGTCTTTAAGTTCTGTAAACTTCTGTAAAACTTAAAAATGCTTTATTTATTAAGGCTGAAAATACTAAAATAGTGATAAAACTGTGTGTTTTTGGTGTTGTGCACCAGAGGATGTTTTAGCTCTGAGGTTTTCACACCTCATTAGCCATGTTTCTGCAGAGTCACATAAAGAGAGAGAGATGTGAGAAAGACAAGGCCCTTATGAAGAAAGGCCTACCACAGATGATCTGTAGTTGGTGCCAGTGTCAAACTTTATTTCTTGTGTAGCTCATTACGCACCATGTTCTTAGCTTTTTGGGGGTCTCCTCTCAGTTTCATTTGTTCAATTCTCAGTTAAATTGAATTAATCTGATTTGGCATGTGCCAAATGTGCAATGGAGAAAAAGGCTTGTCTAACAGTGATCATTCCTGCCCTGTCATATCTCTCCGAGATAGTGGAGAAACACATTCTGGTGGTGTGCTTATGCTTGAATCTCCCCCAAGCTGATTCTGAAACTAAAGCTGGAATTGAAGAGTCAAACATTTTCTGCTTCATCTTCAACTTTGGAGCTTTCTTTGGCTTTCGGTTTTCCACAGACGAAGCTGTACAACAAAACTCATAGGTGTAGATTTGAGATGACGGTTGTGAGCTCTGTGTCACCTCAATTCCCATGACGCTGTTCGCGTGCCACAGAAACCAAAAGGGGCTCTCTGAGCATTTTAGTCACTGGTTTCAGCAAATTAGGAATATGTACATTATTCAGGGTTACATCGAGATAAGCAATGCACTGAATTGACTGGATTTGCTGTGTACCCAATTTCTGCATGGTTTAACACTTTTTTTGAGAAAATTATGTTGTTATGTATATGCTAATTATTTTGAATGATGTACATTTAGTGCATCATTTACTTTTTTTCTGTGATTTTGTTGTATTGACAAAAGACACTCTTGTGGTTTTCACAAATAGACACTACTTGTTAAACTAATGGAAAAGACGTGACAAAGTAAATGGATTCACATTTGCTCCCCCCCACACACACACTTTTGTTATTACTGTAGCTATTGTTCACCTTAAAGTCTGAATTTTCTCTTCTTGTGTCACCCTGTAAATGAATAATGAAATATTTCCAAATGATGTGCCTTCAAGGATTTACCAGGTCAAATCAAATCACTTCAGGGTGCACTGAACAACCACTCATTGTGAAACCTCAGGTATACTCTTTTGCCTCATGTAATTTTGTTATTATCTGAAATATAATAGTTTCATTTTCTGTAAACAAAAAATCTACTTTCTGAAATAGCTCAGCATCAGTTAAATAAAGTTACATAAAGCTAGAATTTATCTAGCCAATAAGAATGTTAGTGGAAAAAAAGTATTATTAGTGATTGAGTGAGGGGTGAGTGAGTATTTGTTATAAACACAGCACAGCACAGCACCACAATGAAATGCAGCTTTTGCATTTGACCCATCCATGTAGGATTGTCAGTTCCCAGTGAGCAGTGCTTGGGGATAGCAGCTCTAAACCAGTGATGTTCAGACCCCAGGGAAAGCTCTATCACTGCCCCATTATACTGTTGTAGAACTGATAACAAACAAATTAGAAAGCTTCAGTATTACACTGGTGCTCAGTGTAAACTGAAATTCACGTGATGACTGGAGTATACCCTATGTTTGGTTGTATGTTACTGTCATGATGAGGAATGTGTAAAGGACATTAGACAGTGGATGCTTCTAAACTTCCTACTACTCAACTCTGATAAGACCGAAGTACTCATAATAGGGCCACTTGCAGCTCAGAGTAAGCTGTCCAAATACACAGTAACTCTGGAGGGCCATTCTGTTTCATCTTGTGCAGCTATTAAAGATGTTGGTGTGATCATTGACCCCAATCTTTCATTTGAAGCCTGTGTAGATAATATTACTAGAATTGCCTTCTTTCATCTCAGAAATATTGCTAAGATAAGAAATATAATGTCATTACATCATGTAGAAAAACTAGCTTATGCCTTTGTTACCTTTCGGTTAGATAATTGTAATGCTTTACTGTCTGGATGTTCTAATAGGTGCATAAACAAGCTCCAGATAGTTCAGAATACAGCAGCAAGAGTTCTTTCTAAAACCTGAAGATATGATCACATCACCCCTGTTTTATCTAATATAATATAATAAATATTGTAATTGAACTATAATGCACTGAACGATCTTGCACCACAGTATCTGAGAGAACTGTTACTGGCATATTTTACTTTAGAACATGTTTTAGTGGTCACTGCTAGCATAACACATAGCATTCTCTAAAGCACATGCCTAAAATGAAGATTGGCAGCCACATCTCCTCCTCCCTGACCCTTAACACAGGTGGACCACAGGGGTGCGTGCTCTCCCCTCTCCTGTACTCGTTGTTCATGTACGTCTGTGCTGCGAAGCACAGCTCCAACATCATCATCAAGTTAGTGGACGACACGACCATCCTGGGCCTCATCACGGACAACGATGAGATGTAGTACAGAGCAGAGGTGAGGTCTCTGACCAGCTGGTGCCAGGCCAACAACCTCGCTCTGAACGTCAGCAAAACTAAGGAAATGATTGTGGATTTCAGGAGGCAGCAAAGGGGGAGACACATGTCCATCCACATTGGTGATGCTGAGGTGGAAAGGGTCAGCAGCTTCAAGTTCCTTGGAGTGCACATCACTGAGGACTTATCCTGAACACTGCATGCAGACACTGTGGTCAAGAAAGTTCGCCAGCTCCTCTTTTTCCTGAGGAGGCTGAGAAAGTTTGACGTGAATTCCAGCATCATGACAAACTTCTACAGGTGCACTACTAAGAGCTTGATGGTGGGCTGCATAACAGTCTGGTATGGGAACAGCACTGCCCACAGCCGGAAAACACTGCACAGAGTGGTGGAGACTGCAGAACACATCACCGGTAACAGTCTCCCTGCCATTCAGGACATCTTCCACCAGTGGTGCTGGAGAAAAGTATGCAGCATCCTAAAAGCCCACAGTCACCCAGCACGCAGTCTGTTCTCCCTGTTATCATCTGGCAGACGCTACAGGAGCATGACTGCTCACACCACTGTCAATTCTCTTGCCCCCATCACTTTTTCAGTTTTTTCACTTTTGCACATCGCACTTTACACAATGTGGCCTTCCCACAGTTCCTTTATATATTTGTAAATATTCTTCTTAAATATATTATTTATTTCTAAATTTTGTTTTTACTTTTATTTAATATCCATTCTTATTTATCATGTTCTTCTGCTGAGTTTACTGGTTCTTCTTGTCTACATTTCATTGTACTGTTGACCCAGTGTTAACATACATATGATCAATAAACCGAACTTGAACTTGAAACGCAGTCAGAACAGAGTGGAACATGCAAAATCTCATGTTATTGAAAGTAATCTTTTATGCTGGATGCACATGGCAAGCTGCAGTTCAGTTTTACTCTGTTTTGTACCTACTTACACTAGGCCTGATGTTCTCATTGTAGTCATGAATTCCTCAGAGCACTCTTTTTGTATGATTTACTTAGGGACTGATAGCATAGCACTTTCTCAAGAAACTTAAAATTGCATTGCTTTAAAACGTTAACCTTTGGTGATCAAAGATTATTAATTAAGAATAATATTATTATTAAGAAATTATTCCTCTAGCAATTTTGAGCCATTGTGTATGCTGGGTCCTAAATGCAGTAGGCCCACATAAGGAACAAGGAAATATTAATTTGTACCCATAAACACCAGTGTTATAATGTAGACAGAAAATAACTGATAGGCCAGATGTTCCTGAACAGCTGTCTAAATGGAGGACAACATTATAGAGCAGCTGTCTCAAACTAAAGGTCAATGGGCCGCATCTGGCCACAAGTTAGTTTAATGCAGTTCATCACATATTTACAATTGTGGGCAGTGGTGGCTTAGTGGTTAGGACTTTGTCTTTGGGACCTGTAGGTTGCAGGTTTGAGTCCCGGCCCAGGCACTACTACAGATGTTCCTGAACAGCAGTCAAAAATGGAGAACCACAATACTACAGATTGCTAAAACCCCGGATGCTGTTGGTAGCTGCCTGTTGCTCCACTTGTGCACCTGTGCTGGGTTAAATGCAGAGGTTACATTTCTTTGTGTTGCTTGAGTGTGTTCCCAATGACAAATAATCACTTTCACTTCATTGAAAGTAATCTTTTATGCTGGATGCACATGGCAAGCTGCAGTTCAGTTTTACTCTGTTTTGTACCTACTTACACTAGGCCTGATGTTCTCATTGTAGTCATGAATTCCTCAGAGCACTCTTTTTGTATGATTTACTTAGGGACTGATAGCATAGCACTTTCTCAAGAAACTCGAATTTGCATTGCTTTAAAATGTTAACCTTTGGTGATCAAAGAAGAAATTATTCCTCCAGCAATTTTGATTCATTGTATATGCTGGGTCCTAAACGCAGTAGGCCCACATAAGAAACAAGGAAATATTCATTTGTACCCATAAACAAATATTAAACCTCAGTCAGAAATCCAGAAAAGTAAGTAAGTGTTTATACTATCTTTGCATCCTATCTTGCCACTGAGTATATGTTCCTGGTACCACAATGAAATGTTCAGTTATTCTTTTTGGGACAAAGCATAAGCAGATTAATGCAAATGTTAGTGGTTTATTGTAACAGAGTTCTCATACAAACAGGGGTTTAATGAATTAACCAAGTAAATTTTTTAACTGCATAATAAGTTACATCATATCGCACCATGTGATTGTACAGTACATTATACGTTAAATAAATACTTTAAGTTACATTTAAAAATACTTAAATTAAGTTTGATAAATAAGATAACAAAAAAAACTTTAAAACACTGCATTAAGAACACATGAAACCTTCAAAATCCTCCTAACATGGCAACCAACATATCATGCAGTGTCAAAAGATTCTTGCTATTTTTGTCCAATTCTAAACGCCATCTCATACACAGAGAGAAAGTCATTCACCGCTCCACCCTGGATCATGTGGTTTTTCACCTTAATGAAAACAATAAATACATTGTTATGAATGTTAATGTAGTGCATCATTGTAATATGAACTAATTGCTATATAAATGAAATTTAGTGTTATAGTGATTAATTTGCAATAAAATTCACAAATAAACAATAAACATAATAGCAATCATATATCCATTATGTTTTTAATGTGTAGGGTTAACTATCTGCTTTTATTTACATTTAACATCAAGACGCTTTGAGTTGTGTGCCTGTAAAATTGTTTTTCTTACGTCTTTGAGCTTAATCTCTTCAAGTTGCTTTAAAACTGTCTGTTGTTTCCTATATTTGTTGTTCCACAAGTGTGTTACATTGGTCTGAAGTCCCTTCAGGCTAGGCTCAGTATTCTGGGAATTCTTCAGCATGTCCAAAAAGATGTCCATATATGCGTTCAGCATGGCCGCAAGAACCAGCGACTCGCAAGTGCAAGTCTGGAGACAACAGAATATGATAAGCAAGTTTTATCACACTTCACGTTGTTTATAACTGTAAGTAATGTTGTCAAACTCACCTCTATTTTGCCTAAGTAGGGAGTAAACACAGCATGTCCCACCCAGTCGTTATTGGTTAAATTCTGCAGAAAGTAGAAGTCAAATAATGATTGTTCGTTTTACCTCAAATCCCGCTCTGTATTTGCATTTAACAGAAACTTCCTGCCCTTTTCTTGGTATCCGAGATAATAATCTAAAAAAATTTCCCGTCCATGCAGTAGAACTTGTGACTAAACTTTACACTTCAGCTCAGATCACTATAGAACCTTACTGCTTTTGACAGTATGCTGGTTTAGTGTATAGCTAGCGTTAAAAGTTCAGTAAAATGCACTTACATATTGATTCTGCACAGTCTGCACGGCTTTAAATAGGTTTTGAGAAATGTGCTTTCTTTCATGAATCGCACTTCCATTAGCTCCATTCAGTGACTCGATGATGACAAGTCCGCACACTAGCACCAGGTTGAACCAGGAATCCATTCTCATAGCTTTATCCTATCCTTACAGAGTGGAAATCTAAAAGCTTTAAACAAAAACACTGCTCTTACTTAAGAACAATGACGCTATGTGAAAGTGAGTGATGTGCTCCAGAGTGGGTCAAGAGGTTTATATACAGAAAGACTGCAACCTGAGAGGGATGCACTTTGGGGTTTTGGGGTTTCTGTGGGCTCCTCGTCTATGAAGGTTTCTTTTAAATCAGAGATGCAATGCTCCTAAATGTGTGATCTTTCAGTAACCCTACCTCCAAACCCAGGTTATTTCCTCACATGGATTCATCGAAAGAACTCAGGCTGCCCAGAGTTCAGGATATCGTTGAAAATCCTCAGTTTTGCAAAGTTTGACCTCAAAACTGTGGAATTTCTGAGAAGAAGCTCACAACGAAATACTGCTGACCAACAAATGAGTCAGCATTTAAAAGAGAAAACATTGATCTTATCGCTGTAGCAGCCTACCTTGCAATCCAAATTGTTTCTATGCATTGTGCATATGAAAGATGGTATCATACATTATCCAACAATTTATTTATTATATTTATTTATATAATGTAAAAATTCACTTTAAGTATTGTGCTCTTCACAATGAACATACTATTACAAAGGCATAAAGCTGATTTATTAATGGTGGATGAATTGTGCTAACTAATTTAGGACGCATGCACTTATTGTCTTTAAGGTTCAATTGTTAAATAAAGTACTAGTTGCTTTTTCAGTAAACAATAGGATGTTGGGGGGGTTATTCCAATATTGTGAGAAGCTGTAAGCTGATTGCATAAATTGCCTATATTTATTGCATATAGCCTTTTAGTATTGCACTGAAGCTTTTACATGTGGTTAAATTTCACAGGCTGTCTAAATTTTGCTTGTACAGGATTTTGGTTGCCTATGACAACACTGTTTTTCATAATTCAGAATTCCCCTGCACTGTGGTAAAAAGCAAATAGACGTTTGAAAAAATTAAAGATTGGATCAATAGATGAGCGGAGGACTTAGTAAAGATTTTTGAATTACTGTTAGATGCTAATAAAACCGTAGTGCATTAGAAGAAACTTTTGACGTAAGAAACATTGGTATTGTGGTGTCTTGCACTGGGCCCACAAGGGGACACAATTCTATTTAAAAGCTTTGGCATCAGAATGAAATAAATGTGCTATGTAATCTGACTGTTCAGAAGAACACAATAACTCCACATGACTCTTTGATAGCTATTATAACTATTCTACTATATCATTTTCTAACTTTTTCAGTAAAAAGAAATACATCCATCACAATGTGAAAAGCTGAAGTAGTGCTTCACAAGTGAAAGCACATGCTAGTCTTGACCACCTTTACGCTGTTGCAATCAAAGATGGCAGGTGCTCTCCAGAAGTTTTGGGGAGTGGCAAAGAAGATGCTGCTGCTCTTTTAATTAGGTCATGTTCATAATAGTTAAAATAAAAATGTTTATAAAAAAGTGTTATTTCCCCATTTCCTCCAAACTTGGTACATGAGGTTATGTTTGTTGAGGTAGGGGCAGGTCTGCAATCCTAACTAGGACAACACAAGGGCCAGAAATACCACTGAGCAAACAGCTACTGTTTTATTGAGAAGAGTAACCACACTGGATGGTAATTTTAACTGCCTAAATTCCCCTCTAAAATGCATAGTTGCTATGTTAGTTCTTGTGCCATTTTCTAGAACTTTAACTGTCTCTCCTATTTTTTATGAAAACGTGCCAGATGATGAATTAGACAATACATTTACATCAGTGTGTAGTATATTTTTCTGTATATCTTTGAAAAGCAGATATTAGAAGGATTTCTTCTGATGCAGTCTGTATTGTTCATTCACAAATAATTACTGACATGTTACTGTCAGTGACTTTATTAGTATTATTATATTTTATTAAATTCTATATATGAAAATATTAGTAAATAATCACTACGCCTAAGTGAAAAAACTAAAGTATGGTCCAGAACTAGCGCAGTCAGTGTTAACTAGCATTATATTTAGCAACAAAGCATTAATTAAAAATCAAGACGGGGAGAAAAAATTGGGGAAAAAAATTGACTGTCAAGAACAAAGACTGTCGTGAACAGACTTTAAGGGTTTATCTCTGATGCTAAAGGTACATATGATTTACATGCATCCTCAGGGTCTCTGTGCACTAATGTTACACTTTACCATTTTAGGGTACTGCTTCTAGTCCACAGGGGGTACAGCTCCTTATTCTTTGCCATGTTGTATCACTTGACACCATGCCAGCCACGCCTGCCACCAGGGACAAGGCCTTTAGGGTCTCTAAGGGGATCCTAAAAATCTTTTACACAGCTGCGATTGAGAGTATCCTAACCATGAGTATCACAGTTTGGTTTGGGAACTGCTCAGCTGAAAACCATAAAGCTTTGCAGAGAGTGATCAAAACTTAATTTCTTCAAGTTGTTTCAAGACTGTCTGTTGTTTCCTATGTTTGTTGTTCCACACGTGTGTTACATTGGTCTGAAGTCCCTTCAGGCTAGGCTCAGTATTCTGGGAATTCTTCAGCATGTCCGAAAAGATGTCCATATACGCGTTCAGCATGGCCGCAAGAACCAGCGACTCGCAAGTGCAAGTCTGGAGACAACAGAATATGATAAGCAAGTTTTATCACACTTCACGTTGTTTATAACTGTAAGTAATGTTGTCAAACTCACCTCTATTTTGCCTAAGTAGGGAGTGAACACAGCATGTCCCACCCAGTCGTTATTTGTTAAATTCTGCAGAAAGTAGAAGTCAAATAATGATTGTTCGTTTTCCTCAAATCCCGCTCTGTATTTGCATTTAACAGAAACTTCCTCCGAGATAATAATCTGAAAATATTTCCCGTCCATGCAGTAAAACTTGTGACTAAACATATTCACACATTTACACTTCAGCTCAGATCACCATAGAACCTTACTGCTTTTGACAGTATGCTGGTTTAGTGTATAGCTAGTGTTGAAAGTTCAGTAAAATGCACTTACATATTGATTCTGCACTGTCTGCACGGCTTTAAATAGGTTTTGAGAAATGTGCTTTCTTTCATGAATCACACTCCCATTAGCTCCATTCTTTGACTCAATGATGACAAGTCTGCACACTAGCACCAGATCTGATCTTCCCTCCCTGCAGGACATTTACACCAGGCGCTGCAGGACCAGAGTTGTAAAAATCATCAAGGACTCGTCCCACCCCAGTAACTGTCTGTTCCGGCTACTGAACTCAGGCAAACGGTTCCGTA
>JBBPDA010058615.1:0-13356 GCA_037974385.1 Arnoldichthys spilopterus
TGTGTAAAGTGCGATGTGCAGAAGTGAAAAGTGACCAGTGTGAACAGCAGTATTGCACATTGGATGGAGATGAGAGAATTGACAGTGTGGGGTGGTTATGAGTTCAGGAGCCTGACGGCCCGGTATGTAGTTCAGGTAGAGTCATATGCCAAGTGCTATAGTAAAACTAGGTGGAACATTACTATCTGGGGGACATTCAGGCGGTTATTAGGTATCAATAGTTCGTATGTGACCGATAGGCTTAAGTGTTGAGGAGAGTGCAGAACAGCTGAGTCGAGAGTCAGCTCTCTCCTACTGAAATTAATACCCTTTAAATCTGTTTGTGCTTGTGTACTATTTCCCCTTGCTCTCTGCTTCAGAGCTCAAGCCTCGTCTCTCCTTACAAAATGTGTGGGAAATGGAGCTTCCTGCTGCCTGGATATGCCTGTATTGTCCTTCATAAAAAAGTTGGTGTATTGGACTTTTTAGATCTTCGATCTTCACTTATCTCAGTGCAGACCAAATACACTAACCTGGCTATAAAGAGAGACCAGTTACAGACCACTTAAACCAGTTTACCTACCAACAGCAAGAAAAGACACTGAGGACAGCAGATATGGCACATTTACTCCTCACCCACACATACAGGAAGGCTGTTTTAGACAGATCTAAAAACATAGCCACTTCCAAGGCTAAGAGCAGAGACTGTAGAGTATTTTCAGTGTTTTAGTGAGTCTTTTTTTTAGATTAGAGATGTTTCAGAGCATTTATGATAAGACTTGCACTAAGGAGCTAAACAGATCAGACAGAATGGAGATGGCGGTAGTTATCTATGAGAGTGTAGATGCTGTAAGAGACCATGACCTCAACACAGACATTGAGGACACAGGGATCCACTGTGGAAGCAAAAGGAACCTACAAATACAACAAGTTGCATTATGCACTTTTCACACAATACCTATTATTACTGTTTATTTGAACGGTAGTAGCTTTAGAAGTCATAGTGTTTCATCAAGCTGCATTACAGAATGAACTTATATCAGTATTGTAATTAATGAAAAATATTCAGTCTAAGTGTAGGCCAGTTACTGCAGAAGAGAACAAAAGATGTACATGTACAAACCCCCATTGACCAAACCAGTGGTGACAGAGGGTTAGGCAAGAAAAAACTCCCTAAGTTGTAGGAAGAAACCTTGGGAGAAACCAAGGTTTAGCAGAGGAACCCATCCTCTCCTGCTCGATACTGGTTAGCAATAACAAAAGAAAAGAAAACAATCTCAGCTTCTAGAGGCAACATCAGCTTAAAGCCTGGATCAACATATCTAGCATAACATATCAGTGGTAGCTGAATTAGTTTACTAGTTGGGGATAAGGAGGGCGTAATGATGGGCAATCTGGTTGTAGGAGACAATCTGCATAAATGTTAGTAGCTGTTAATAGACACAAGAGGGAGCTGCTGAATTCGAGTTTTAAAAACAAATATCTATGGCACATCATTTAGGAAAACATTATGTATAAAGTTAAACTCTGAATTTCCAGGTTTCATTTCATATATTAATTTTCACTATATATATATATAAAATCAGGCGAAAAATCAGGAGATGATTACAGTTAAACAGCATAAAATAGTCCTGTTCTGTGGTTACTGTGATTTAAAGTTACTGATTCATGTATCTAAAGTCAAAAGACTTGGCTCATGTAGACTCCACACTCACAGTCTTTCATTATACATGGTTCATTTACACTAAGCGCTCTTTTCATGAGCAGTTGTACTCATAGGTACGGTGACCAATATTTTAAACAGTCAATGTAGTTTGATAAACACCTGGAATTTTGTGAGCTGTTTATTTAATAAAATGTATTAATTAACATATTGTTTTGGCAGAGACATATATTATATTATATCATATTGGAATTATGACATAAAAGTCCCCTGAAATAAATAAAAGACATTTTACAGTAAAGCATTATTTTCAAAATAAAAACATATTTATTTATTTATTGAACAATTTATAGTAATTAACATATTTTTATTCATTTATATAATTGGATATTTTTATATATCTTTGGACATGCATTCAGTAATGTAAGACCTGAAGTGTGAAAGTGTGTTGATTGGCTGCAGCAATGTGGTAGAACTGAAGTGTGGTTGCACGGTCAACATGTGTAGCTGTAATTAAATTGTTCCACAAAAAAAGTTCTGTCTGAAAAGTGGTGTTGTGTCGGCTGAGCAGACGAGTGGCCAGACTTTAGTCTGTAGTGGCTGTGGCAGAAATTTTAAGCCCTATGAAAGAGATGTGGGCCTTGTTATTATATAATATCCTTTATAAATAGTGTTCTCTGGGGGCATTCTGTCAGTGGTTGGCCCTTGGAATCATCTTAACTCCATCCTCCATTATCGCACCCCTGGTCGTGGACACACTAGGCCACTCCTTGGCTCCGCCCTCAGTTTCATATATGCAGGAAGCTTCAGTCGCTTTTAAACAAGGCTAGGATATTTGTTACAGATCTAAAGATTCCCCACTGAGTGAATCAGAACAGAATCAGAATCAGGGACTGTCTGTAAAGCAGGTTACACACATGACTGCCCATGCTGATCGAATCATCATTTGAATAGGAAAGTTTATTTCTGTTCATGCCAACAGATGCTTAAAAACAACACAGACTACACTCATTAAAACAGCATTATGTGCCTAATATAGACTTGCACAATAAACAAATGTACACAAATAATCATGTACCTTAGATGATGAATTCTGCTCCTTTAGTTAAGAACCGGAGCTATATATTTACATTGCATTTGGTTATATGTTGTATTAATTTGCACAGCTCACAGGAGGTTATACTGCCTCCTAGAAGACAGTCTGCCCCACCCCAGTAAAGAGCTGGATGTGGTTTGAGAGGGCTGAGAGACGTTTGGGGGTATTTATCGATATATTTTGTGTGACTTTACTAAAACAATATAAAAGAACTGTAACAGAAACAAAAGAAAATTACTGGTGTGTGATGGTCACAAACGTAGCAGCAAAGGTTCCTCATTGACTTCCTGTCAGTTGCTGCATCACCGCACCCCCAAAAAACATCACTGTTATCATCAAACACACACACACACACACACACACACACACACACACACACACACACAGAGTCATTTATATGATAAGGTCTTCTACACTTCTACATTTCTTGCCTCTACCAGAGCAGACTGGAGATCATGGAAAATGTATATGCAAATGCTGGATATGTTGCACATGACGATGAAAATATTTATGGAAACATTCATATGAATGAAACCATAAAGAATCAAAAGACCAGAAGAAACCAATGGAACTTTGATGGAATAAACATCAGGAAAAATGAACAAATTCAAAGCAATGCTGTTCTTCAGAAAAATCAGAACATGATCAAAACCTCTGAGTCATATCCAGTTGATCCTCAGTGCAGAGGTAAGTAGACTAGTTTTTGGCTTTAACCCTTAACAATGTTTTACTGTAGTTAATGTCTACATACATTCCATTATAAAGTTTCAATATGCAGATGATATTACTACTACTACTATAATACAACTATATTGCAGCTTTCTTAGAAAACCATCTACACCAAATGTGAATGGTCTTCAACCATGTACACATGCAGCTTGGATTTACCACCAACTCAGAGAATCTCAGGTCTTCTTCCAACCACCACCATCTGATAGAACTATTAATTCAACTCAGTGAAACAACCCTGGAAAACAAAGACCCCATTCTGTATCTTGGGCATTACCTTTCCTTCAATAAAAACTTTAATGACAGGGTCCAGCATCAGCATAAATGTACTAGAACATTTTTAGATGTCTCCGAACAAGAATCTTTCATGATTGTTACATTAAAACAGACAGAAAATGGCACTGTATGAATCAGTGGTGATGAATGCAAATGGAAACATGGACAGCGCTCTAAAGATGTCTGAATGCACTCAAAAAACATCCTAAATCAGCAGAGAAAACAAAAAGAGCCAATGTCAGCATGCGGTATGAAGCAAAAACAAAAAGCATTGAAGCCTTAGTCATCAAGAGCAGCTAAGATGGAGTGGGTATGTTGTTCATGTAGAGGACAAATATCTGCAAAAGAAAATGTTCTATTCCTAGCTTAAAGAAGGTGAAAATAAAAAGATGGACAATTAAAAAATTTAACACTGGCATCAACAAGTGGGAAACCAGTGCTAAGGACTAGAACCTTTAGCAAACCATCAACCAAAAAGGAGCAACAATCTTTTATTCCAACAAATGTGCAGAACTGAAAAAAAATACAAATCCCATTTTCAGAAAGGTTGGGATTTTGTCTAAAATGTAACAAAAAACTCAAATCTTAAATGATATTTAACAGGAAATAAGTACAAAGAAAATATTTTCTATAATTTTAAAGACCAATTAAATTCCATCCATCCATCTATTTTCTAAACCGCTTCTTCCATTTCCGAGTCAAGGGGAAGGTGGAGCCAATCCCAGCGGGCCTATGGCAGGGTACACCCAGGACAGGAGGCCAACCCATCGCAGGGCAACACACAGACAGACAAGCATTCATACACACATTCACACCTATGGGCAATTTTTTTAGAGTATCCAATCAACCTACTGCAAGCCTGTGGACAGAAACACGGGGAGAGCTTGCAAACTCAGCACAAAAAGGCACCCGTGGCCAACCCCAGGACCTTCTCGCTGAGAGGCGACAGTGCTAACCACTGCACCACCGTGCCTCCGACCAATTAAATTGTTTTTTGTAAATGAAAACAAATTAATTATTTGATGGTTTTGCATATTTTCACAAATTTATAATTTGATCTGGCAAATGAGCCTCTGTCTTGAACTTTCAGTCTCATTCCAGCTTGTTTCCAGAACAAATAGCCATCAAGTTCTCTGTGCCAAAGAAAACATCTATCTGCACTGTAATCAGGAATAATGAAAGTGAACACACTCAAGCACCACAACAAAATGCAACCTCTGCATTTAACACATCACACGTGCACACGTGAAGTAGCGGGTAGCTATCAACAGCACCCGGGGAGCAGTGTAGCGGGATGGTACCTTGCTCAAGGGTAGCTCAGTAGTGCCCAGGCCGGGACTCAAACCTGCGACCTTCAGGACCACTGCCTAAAGCCAAAGCTAACATCTGTGATGGTAATGAGGTGCATCATTGCCCACAACATGAATGAGTTGCATGTGTGTGCAGGTACCATAGACTCTAATGCGTATATTAGGATTTTAGGGACCTTGATGGCAACATCTCTTCCTTTCATGCATTTACATTAATTCATTCTGCATGAGCTACAACTGTGTGGCTTCATAGACACAGAGTGTATGTGCTTGACTGGCCTGCTGCCAGCCCATATTTGTCTCTTGTTGAAAATGTATCCCGCATCATGAAGAAGAATCCGACAACTGCAACCATTGACTGTTAAGCAGGAGAAGCCTTACATCAAGCAAGGGGAAAGATTATTTGAAATTATGTAACACAATGGTAAACTTTCCTCTGTCCCAACAGAGTTTGTTGCAGCAATTGCTGTGGCTAAACACCTTATAACCAATGAAGAAGAGACACTGAGAAAATGTAACTTAAGTAAATATGGTTTATTTTGTGCAAAGAATGTTCACATTCACAGAGTGCAAGGGCAGTCTAACCGAATGAAATAAAAGTTGTGCGTCAGGGAGTTTTATACATTATTAGTGTAAGAAGGGAGTTACACATAGCCAGGGTTCTCAGGATACAGAAGTATCTGTTTGCCCAAATAAACAGGCTGGGACTGATTCTATGGCCTTTGTCTTTAATGATTCTGGTCACAAAGTAATTTGTACCTTTAGATATACTTACAGAAGAGGATGAAAAGGCATAGATTTTCTCTTAAACCATCAATTATAAATGTGTATATTTACAAAAGTTCAGTAAAGCTACTAAAAATCTTTCCAGTGTACTTTAGTCTGTTAAATAAAGATTCATGTGAATTACAGATTTTAGTGCATTTTGGAAAATATGCCAACTTTTTTGGGAATGGGGTTTGAAAAAGAATACAAAAAGACAGCAGTAACCAAAGCCCAATCTGCCATCTAGAAAGCCTGTTCAAAATTAAGATACGTCACCTGAGAGTCTAAAAATAAATCAACAGAATATAGACCTCCGTATTGAGGGAAAGCTACAACAATTGATTGATTGGCATTAACATGCTACATTTCTGTGCAAATTATGCTGAGTGAACATACACATTTTAGTGTTTTCCAAACTTCAACCGACAAAATGCTTCTTGATTAGTTATGTGGGTTGGGAGCAGGGAAAACACTAAAATGTGCTGATCATGAGGGTTAAGGATGAGGGTTGGTAACCACTGCTTTAAAGGTACTGTATTTACTCATTCACTAAAATATGTTTCTCTTTTTTTTCAGAAATAAGCACTGCAAGGATCAGTTGCTACAGACTGACTGTAGTGTGTCTGGTTATGCTGTGTGTTCTCCTGCTCACTGCCATTATAGTACTGTGGCTCAAGTTCAACAGTCTGACTGTACAGAGAGACCAGTTACAGACCAGTTACACCAACCTGACCACAGAAAGAGACCAGTTACAGACCAGTTATGAAACACTGAAATCAGAAAGAAAAAATTTAGAGATAAGCTACATCAGTGTGGTTCATGAAAGGGATAACCTTCAGAAGAAACTCTCTCATTAAGGTAAGCTGATGCATTTTAACATGAAAAAAACTCAAATACATTGCTATGATGCATCTGAGAAAGCTTTGCTTTCAGTCATTAATGGTCCTGATAGTACTGAACAATTTAGTTCATACCTTAATCCAATAGATCTGAATTGTTAGGTAATTTGCTAAATATAAAATCTTTATCTAAACACAAAATGTGCTAGTGTTTGAACTTACTGAAATATCTCATAACAGACAGGACACAGAATACTGTCAACAAAATGTTTCATATTTGGAAAAAAAATGTATAAAGGTACAGCTCTGTGATAGTGTAAACAAAATCCCATTTAGTATTTGCAAAGTCCACCATGTGTGTTTTATAGTTGTGTTTTGTATTTTAAACCTATGTACATTTACAAAAATGTATTTATTGTTTTTGGCAGGAAGTAGGATCTGCGTGGAGAGAAAATTTCCAATATTTTGGATGTTGTACAGAAAAAAACTGCAAGACCAAGTCTTGTTTGCAACAAGAATGATGACTGGTTCTCCAAGAAAACAATACGTTTTTAAGGAAAATAATAAGCTGAACAGTGAGTCTTTAGTGACATTTGGTTAAACTTAATTTTTAAAAACATTTTATTCCAAAGGTTTCCTCAGTTCATCTGAACTTGCTCTGTTTTTTTCTTTAAAAGTGCTTCTGTTACATTTTACTTCTTCAAATGGCATCCCTGTGACATCATATGCATTTCACACAGATTGTTCAATTAAATCTGGTTTTAGTTTTAAACACACAACAACATGTGACTGCTCCCTGGTGGTGGAGTTAAATCAAGGCAACAAGTTGGAAGATTAGTTTTTATTATGCATTCTGTTTTCCATATTCACTTTGTTTGCATATATTTTGTTTATAATATTGTAGTGTAAGTAATTCAAGCTTATAATCTAATCAATTTTTCATAATCCTGTTTGTTCATTGTTCATTTGTGCATTGCAGGTCTGTATGATTTTTGAATGTAAGGATTTATGTACATGAAGTAAAAACAGAACAAAACCCTTATGACTAGGTATAGAAGCTCCAACAAACATTTTCAAAAGGAGTCCCCACTTCATGCTTGTCCAAGGTGCACATCCCTACCCTTTAATACGCAAATGAAGTCATTCCACAGTTTGTATCCATGCCCCAGCTGTGTGTGTTTGTGTGTGTGTGTGTGAGAGAGAGAGAGAGAGAGAAAGAGGGAAAGAGTCTCAGTCAGTTATACAGTTTATATTTAATAAAGAAACATTGTTAACTAAATTCCACCTGTGTTTGTGCAGTGTGTTCCCTGTTATTTCCTTCCAACCATGAAGAAGCATTGGCACTATTGCACTGCATTACCCATAATGCCTTGCTCTCAAAGAAAACCCAGCTACCCATTTGCTATAGCTTGTGTTTTCTGAAAGTTTTATGGGTAATGTAGTGTTAAGGGCAAAAGCAGGCAGAAATAAGGGCAGAAAATAAGTGGGAAGAGCAATATAGGAAAAAAGGAGAGATTGACGGAGAGTTTGGTGTTTTCAGAGTTGCTCTGAATGTGCAGCTAGCTGATCAGCTGTGAAACCAAACATATCGGCTTCCCTGTTCCCTGAAAGACTTGAGACTTCTCAACCAGATAACTTACAGACTGCAACTTAACTGTAACTGGACATTCCAGTGATGTCATTGATTGTCTGTTTGGGCTGGGAAAGGTACATTCCTAAGAAACTGGGTTTTTGTTTCTGATATATTGGGCCCAACACTTATCAGGGTTTTACAATGGGGTACTGTCAAACCACCCCATTGTACCATCTATCAGCCCTCTGATTCCCCAGCCTTCTGATCACCAGGCCCCACCCCACCCTGCAAAATATGGCCATTCTGTAGTTTTTCCTTATTCTACATTATTTCAAGGAATTTGCATGAAAATTGAAGTCTGTACAATTGACTTCAAGGTACTAAGAATTAGACCTGGTGAAGTTTACATTTTGTGGCTGTTCTGATGTATCCAGATGGTGATGTTGTATTTAAGTATTAATAATTCTACTGAAATACTTCACAGACATTAGACAAAATCCAACACATGCTGCATGATATACCTCTGTAAGGGAAATGCTGTCCAACAGGTGGCAGCATGACCAGAAATGCACAATGCAATCATTCCATCAAAGAGGATGGGAGCGAGTGCAAAGTGATAAAACTTGGGTTTTCTCTCAAGCATTAGCCACAGCTGGACAGATGCTCCCAGTGGATATTCTTATTGTTTTCGTTGTCTGTACCATGTGGACTAAGAGCAAAAAACAAATACAAGCCAATTTTCATTCATTTAGTTTAGGTTTTAGAGAAATCAACAGTTGATCAACATGCAGTTGGCAGCCTTGTGGAGGTGGAGTGACCAAGTATTTCAATTAAAGCTGCTGCCATCTCATCACTGGAATTCTGCAAAACAACTACCAGTCCATATTACCCAGAGTGCAGTAGAAAAGCCTAAAATGACTGTTTATGAACTTTACCACAGAACATTCAAAAAAGAAACTTCTGCTTCTGTACAAACCATGTAACATGTAACACATATCAGAGGCTATCATAGCCACATTGGTCATTTCAGTTTAGGTTAGGTCATTTAAGAGTTGAGCACAAACAGGCTGCCTGTCTCCAACAGCAATACACTGCTCATCATTTGCAGAGAGTTTCCAGTTACGTAATTATTAGGATTATTATCAGAGAGCCATGATGAAAAATATTTATGCAAATTCAGAAATAACTGCAGATAACAGATCTAATTCAGGCAACAGTGAGTATTCTTATGAATACATCAACTCAGATGAGGACAACAGAGCGACCAGGCACAAAAAAAGGAACTCTGGTACAGCACATTCAGAGAAGATTATACAAAGTTAAGAAAACCTCTTACTCTCAAACAGCAGATCCTCAGTTCAGAGGTAAGTGGGCAGTGGGCAGTGCCCGCTGCTCCACGTGTGCACGTATGATGGGTTAAATGCAGAGGTCACATTTCGTTGTGGTGCTTCAGTGTGTTCACAATGACAAAGAGTCACTTAAAGTGTCTTTGTTGTGGTTGTTTGACTTATTCCTATATTACAGTGCTAAATAACTGTAGGCTCATACTAACATCTAATGTTAACCATCTGTAATCAGTAACTGGAAGAAGTGCTTTTAAAAAAAGTTTTTATATAATCATACATGACTAAGATTAACACCTTAACTTAGCCAAAAATATGATCTACATGATCTTGTTACTGTGGCAATTCAGTAAATGGCCTTTTTACTACATTTTGGGCAATTTTGGAATCAGTTCATCTTCAAGAAGATCTACAAGATTAAAGGCCATAAACTGGCTACCAGATAAACAGTGGCAGCTGGACAATAAAGGGTACTAAGATGCTGCCAGTCTAGTAGAATTTTTTATTAACCTGCAATAACACATACTAAATGAGATATAAATAATTCACTTGTGTAGAAATGTTGTAATAACTTCTTGATGAATCCTCTCTCAGCCACGAACATAGTGAATGAAGTGATGCACAGTTCTCTAGGGACGATAGAAACATTGCACATCACTGTCACTGTGTAGCTAATGACTTAACACATGCAGAAAAGCATCATGATTTCTAGTGTGTTCTTTAAACAGACCAACCTTTTCATTCAGTATTTTCATTTCACTGGCTTTAGCTTCAGTGTCGTCTTCTGGGTCAGCAACATCCAAATTAGGGTGAGGCATTGATGACTTCTGGTTAGCGAAGGTGTCGGTGGAAAAGGAGAAAATGGGGATTGAACCTGGTGGAGTTCTAATGATAAGAAAATCAGAAATTAACACTTTTGCTTCTTCATTGTACATTTGTGTGTTTAAGGTTCATTTTTTAAATTCTTTGTTGCTAAAATTCTTAACACAGGTTTAAAAAGGCACAGACCTGCTTAGCAGTGTTAATGCCATAGACCACAGCAGGTAGGTGGAGGTCCCAGTCAGTATGATCTTCCTTCTGGATTTTCTTTAGAACACGCTTTATATGTTAATTTGTCTGTTCATCTTGTACATACACATTTATTTGTAAGCAGTGTGGCAATAAGAGAACTGAGTACAGAAAAAGAGTATGAGTTACCTGGCCATTGGTCTGGGTCTGGTATGCACTCGACACAGCACGCTGTATGTTCAAGGTTTTAAAAGTTTCATCATTGAGCTGTGGACAAATGATTAACAGTGATATGTTCAGCAATTACCCATTTTGAGTACAAGTCTGTCATGGCCAGGACATAACTGTTGTGACGTGCAGTTTTGGGTAGTGGTCCAATCAAGTCTAAGCCAAGCACTTTCCAGACTTCTTTCACCTAATGAAATGTGCATTTGGCTGTTTACAGAGTTGTAAGGCATTTTCATTGCAATAAGAATCTGCATAATAAAGAGGACCTTAACAGAAGGCAAAAGTGGGGCTTATGGGATTATTCAGCTGGCAGTGATGTCAACATTTTACCTGAAAGAGAGAATTTAAAGAGAGGTAAATAACACTTGAAACTGTCATAAAATCATTCTGAAAAGCTGTATATGATCCTGGAGCTTGACCATTTGGTACTCTACATGTACTTAGACATTAAAGTTACCGACCTTAACTAAAGCTGTCTTCATAAACTGAGACTGTTTTTTATCTTTTTGAATATTTTTTATTTGATCTGATATTGACCAGAGGAGGATGGGTTCCCCTTCTGTGTCTTGGTTCCTTCCAAGGTTTCCTCCATTGCCTTTGGCTTGCTCATTAGGGGCTTATACACAAACTTTGTTAAGTGGCTTTTTGACAATGTTAGTTATAAAAAGTGCTAGACGAATAAAATTTAATTGAATTAAATATGTACCATCCTCTAATATCAGTGCCTCCATTTCCATGACAACCACAGAACTAGAAGGGTGGAGCTGCTTCTCTGTGCATTATGACATCACTCCCAGATTCCTTTATCTGCATGTAGAACCAGAGCTGAAATCAGACACTTTTCTCATTGACAAGCGCTCCAAGAAAACAGTGAGTTTTTCAGTATTCTCAGTAATGATGTTTCTGTGATCAGGTGAAGAAATCTGTTTAAAGAATGGAAGTTTAAGATGGCTCTGATTTAAGATTATTATAATTCTATTAATCAGAATATGGTTAATATGATAAACCATGAGCTAAACTTAGGTTCAACAGGACAACATCAGAATCATATGGGTATTGGCAGATATTTGTTTGAATAAATAATATCTGCATTGGAAAAATTCAGTATTTTAAACTGATATTTAAAAATGTATTTATTGGTTTTTGGAAGAGCATGATGATTAACTGACAATGGAACACACTGCTAAAATGCTTTAGGTTTTCTTGTTTTACCTTTTACCTACATTTTCAAGCCTACAGAAATTAGTATTATAGTTATATGCAAATTATTCTTCTAATCCAGGTAGATGTAGTCCCAATTCCTGAATATTTTCTTAATGTTTTTTGTCGGCACTGGTGTGACATCAGCAGACGTGAACATGAAAAACACTGGATATAGGGAAATTAGATTTTTACAGTTAATTTTTTTTTCTTTTAAATGTGAAATTTGAAAGCTATGCAGGAACATGTTACTGATCATCTCAGTAGTGATTCTACTGATTACTGATTATATCTGCTGTAATCAACATAGAAAGACAGACAGACAGATTATCGATGCCAAAGAACACTGAAATCAGCAGAGGTGTGTACACTAAAGCAGGAAATGTATGAAGTGAGGGGGCTGAGGGGGCTGCAAGACCCCCGATTTTTAGGATGGTTTAACTGCAATTGCTAAAAACATAATGGAAAATACCAAAAGATGACTTGTGGGAGTTGAAGGGGCCTAATGTTGTGTTGCATCTATATCTGTAACCTGTATAAAAATCTCCTACACCCAGATTTGGGGGTTTTCCCCATCTCTTATCAGCAGACAGACAGTTGACACTCTGCTTATTTGCATAAACATTGTCCAGAAATGTGTAAAGGATAAAGGAATGAAAGGAGAAAGGAATGAAGGAATGAATGGAGGAAGGAATAAATGCAAGAAGGAATTGAAAGAGGAAGAAATGAAGGAATAAATGTAAGAAGGAATAAATGCAAGAAGGAATTGAAAGAGGAAGAAATGAAGGAATAAATGTAAGAAGGAATGAAAGGAGGAATACATAGAGAAAGGAATGGAGGAATGAATGGAATTGGGGAGGGAATGAAGGAATGAATGTAAGAAGGACTGAATGGAGGAAGAAATGAAGGAATTAATGTAAGAAGGAATGAAAGGAGAAAGAAATAAAGGAATGAATGGAGGAAGGAATAAATGCAAGAAAGAATTGAAAGAGGAAGAAATGAAGGAATAAATGTAAGAAGGAATGAAAGGAGGAAGGAATGAATGTAAGAAGGAATAAAAGGAGGAAGAAATTAAGGAATGAATGTAAGAAGGAATGAAGGAATGAAAAAACAAAGGAATAAAGGAATGAATGTAAGAAGGAATTAAACGAGAAAGAAAGGAATGAATGTAAGAAGGGATGAAGGAATGAATGTAAGAAGGAATGAAAGGAGGAAGAAATGAGGGAATGAATGTAAGAAGGGATGAAGGAATGAATATAAGAAGGAATGTAAGAAGGAATGAAAGAAGGAAGAAATGAAGGAATGAATGGAGGAATGAAAGAAGGAATGAAAGCAGGAAGAAATGAA
>JBBPDA010058626.1:0-13355 GCA_037974385.1 Arnoldichthys spilopterus
GTTTCTGTAAAGCTGCTTTGTGACAACGTCAGTTGTAAAAAGCGCTATACAAATAAACTTGACTTGACTTGACTTGTCAAAATGTTTGCAGACAGTCAGTCCATCGATCTTGTGTTAACCATCATCTTATACTTATATAAGATCAGGTCAGTTCTTCAAAGTCCCTTTTCCACTTTATTTCTGTTTTGTCTTATTTGCTTACACAGTTCAAGGGCTGGGCTCTGTTGTTGCAGTCATAAAGTTGGAGTGTCTTGCTCAAGGACATGTGAGTGCAGAGTGAGAGGCAGTGAATCTGTGAGCTACATGAATAAGCACATGTATTTGCAGCTTTTTAATAACGTAGGATCCAAACAGGGTACTGGAGGGTGCTCCAGTCAAGATGGTTCAAAAACACTTTTGATTTCAGGTGTTTCACAATTCCTTTGGGAAACATTAGCTGTGATTTTCTCAGCTTATGGAAATAAGACCCGGTCATCTTGGACAGGTGGGGTTAATTGAGTTTTTGGCTTAGTATATTTTCCCAAGTAAGATCAATTACTGCTTAAAGCTGTGTTATCTTTGGTATGGCTTTCTCTCTTTTAATATACAAGCTTTTGAAAAGTTGCATGAACTGTACGGTATTTTCTTTTTCAGATGTTTTTGAGAGAGAAAATTACATCTTTTCTCTAACCAAGTCCATTCACCAGTGCCTTTACTCGCTGTACAATCTTTAGGCATGGAATTAGAAATCTCACAGAAGCAATAAAGAGTAATTGGATCTTGAGATGGAAATCTCTTTACCAGACGCAAGCAAAGCCCTGTTGGGAACGCTGGCAACTCCTCTGAGCCGCTGCTGCCTTGCTATTCGTCTCTCCCTCCCTTTACCGCTTGGGCACTCAGACCCAGTTGGTTGTCCAATTGCCATGGGAATCTATGTAAGCCTGCCACTCAACAAGCCCTCCGGGAAAATGCTGTGTGGCCAAGATCAACAGCCATTACACAAACACTGTTTTCGCAGTGTTGTGTATCTACAGCTTGTCTAATTGTCGCATGGCAACATTATGAGCTAAAGCTCATGTTCACAATTAATCTTATGTGCGTTGAATCACTTAACTGTGCCTGGTCTTTTGTTGCTTGAAATGTTTTTTGCATTCATTTACTTATTTTAACTAGCAGACAATATCAGCTGTTCTTTCATTAAATGTATAATGTGATCTGTAATCATCATAAAACATTTGGAATGTAAAATATAAAATAAGACCTATAAAAAGACCTGCAGTGTTATTTTAGGTTCCTAAATGGCACCAAAATGCAACTTGTGGTACAATATCCATAGCATTCTCAGACACCAGGGGCTGCAAACAGCTGCATTCAGTTGCATTCAAACTCTGCCTGTGATTACCAAGCGATTATAGTTTGTTTACTGCCAAGCTGTTTATTCAGTCAGAGTCCTTGGAGAAATCCAGGACAGAATTGTCAGTGCTGGATTTTAATTAGATATGGCCTCTCATCTGCCATGCTAGTTATAAAAAGCATCAACCAAAACCCATTTAAGCCCAGATTGGTTCCCTTTAAGCTGTAGCTAGAAGAAATAATGACTGCCCCTTATGTTAAAGTGATTTAGCTCAGTCTCCTCACATTTAAAAAGTTAATTGAGAGGTCAAGAAGCTAAAACATTCTGTCAAAATCAATCTTACACCTTAAACATCTTACTATAAACTCAATAAAATTTATTTTTGGTAGTGTTGTTTTGCTAATTTTATAATTATCACTCCAATCACCCAAAAATGTTTAAGGTATATGTCTTGTATGAATATTTAAACCTATTGCAAGAAGGTTTTATATTACTTCTGCCTGGATTCGTCCAAATATTCATCCAAACCAAGCAACTACTTATAGATAATTTGATAGTTCTGTAATTCATTTATCTTTTCCCACATAATGCTGAAAGACGTGAAGCATGCCTTTCAACTTGTTTAATATAATAATTATAATTACCATTTCAAGATGTCTTGAATGTGCCACACACAAAAATGTTCAGCTAAAACATGATAAAACTGGCCTTTGTTAACACATTCAGACAGTATTGTTCAAATACACATTTGCTGTAATAAAATCTCGAATTGCTTATTTGTTTAAAAGGCAGCATTTGTTAAATAAATAAATAAATAGTAAAAATAATAAGCAGTTCAACAGGTTTAATACTGATGCTGCAGATGGAACAAATAATAGTGATTTAATGCTCATTAGATAAAAAATATAGAATAACTTGGTATATACTATGTATAACTTGACAATAAGTGCTATAAAATACATTAAACCAGTCTCTTAATGCCTGTTGGTTAAACTCTTAACTAATGTGTTTATTTCTGAAAGCCTTATTCTATTAAAAAATAAGTGCAAAAGTGGCAAGTTTTGTGTGTTTGGTTTTGTACTCCAGTACTTGAATTTTAACATGGAACAGTGTTTAGTGTATATAATGTTATAGTGCAGGATGCCAGCTTTAATTTGAAGGTATGCTCATTATTATTAATTGATTGTGTAGGATGTACAGTCTGTACAGTCAGAGTTCTGTCATTTCAGTGGAGTAATTGGGCAGTTGGCTATCAGTTTGTTGTTGGTTCATGTACAAAAAGGCACACAGCTGATAGCCAACTGACCAATTACTCCACTAAAATGACAGAACAAAAGTTCACGTACAAAAGAGAAAACAAAAGATGTAAACGATTTTACGTGTGGCTTTTTTATTTGGATTCTGTAACTGAAGCTAAAGAAGTTTTGATGCCAGGTAAGCAGGGCATTGTGTTGCTGAAAATCTGAAAAAATCCACTCTTGACTTGCCATGTTTGGTTCATTGTTAAGCACTATAGAAATGAAATTGATTTAATTTGACTTAAAAAACATAAATGTGCCCGTATGTTTTGCCGCAACAATTTTAGTAACAATCTATTTAAAATGAACCACAGTAGTGGAATATTCAAAAATGATAATTGTTTTCTATTATTTATTTGTTTGTTTGTTTGTTGTCATTAAAAGAGTTGGCTTTTGCAATATGTTTCAAGTTCAATTCTTGCAAAAAGATCAAGTAAATCATGTGGGTTCTGTGGTATTTGTCGGATTTGTACTTTTAAGAGGCTTCTTTGGATGTCATCCTGCTAATCCCTTGCCTTTTCTCTTGGAGCTCTGTGTGTGAAGATTTAAATCTGGTCTAGTCACAAGTATCCCATGTCATGTGCACCACTGCACCCCAGTAGTATCTTGGATGGTATCTTTTAAACTGTGCATCCATAACAACTTGGATGTTCCTCTTTTCTGGAGGATGCGGCAGCCATGAATTCCCAAAAGAATTAAAAATTTTGATTTGTCAGGCCACAGGACAGTTTTCCACTTCGTTGCAGTTCATCTAAGATTTGCTTGGGGCCACAGAAGGTGTTACTGGATAATTTTGCTATATGGTTTCTCTTTTGTATGGAGGAGATTTAACTTGTGATGAACTGTGAACACAGTGCCAGTGGTTTTCTGTAATAGTGAAAACTGAAACGCAATGCAAAAAATTACATATATTTACATTTTTATTAAAATAAATATATATCTGCATTCATTCCATATGAAATCACCAGACAATTCATATTATCAAAACTTTCTCTTGGTTCTGTGACTAGTGTGATTAGTTTTAGTAATAGCAAAAGCTTTAAGACTTGTTCTACTGCAGACAGGACAGCAGAGATGGTGGGAGCAGGAGATTCCAATGGAAGGCACCATCCAGAGGGGAGAGCTCCTCACTTACAACCTGACCGAACTGGTGAAACCTGAGGCCTACCAGGTGCGCCTTACCCCTATTACTCGCTTTGGAGAGGGAGACTCTTCTGAAAGGATCATCCGCTACAGCGGTGAGTAAAATAAATCCATTTAATTAAATCCACAGCTGTTTTTCATGTAATTCACTCTTATGGAAAAGGGCTGTATATAGCGGTACTTCTCAAAAGTATTTGTTGCTGTCAAGACTAGTCTAGGTCATTGCAAATTGGGGACTGCCTGTGAGGCCCTCAGGACTTGTTTGAGAACTACTGCATGCCATTTTGATGCTTTATGGAATCATAATCATTTTATAACAATGTTTAAAGAATTATATATACAATACTTTCTCGTTCATAGAGAAGAACCAATTTACCAATCAAATACCCATTTATACATTTATATAAGGTGCATTCAGAATTTTTATTTTTTATAGTTCTTAGAACCATTGGAAGAAGTTCCCTTATGTATGTGCACACTGAGGGCAAATATAGAGTGCTGTTCTGAGGGACTTTTTTAGCTCCTACTTTAGGGTAGGTACTCTCCTGCACTACAGGAACCATGAACGAGGTAAGTGTGTGGTCACTGGTCCAGACAAAAGTATGTGGAGGCATTTTTCCAGTGCCATTTTTAAACAATTTGTGTGAAACGTTAGCCTTGTAAACAATCATACTTGGAATTAAAAATTAGGAGGAAACTGGACCAATTGGACCAACAATGGAGTATTGTTGTACAGAGAAAATACTATGTGATTTTTACACAATGGTTGATTTTGACAATGACTGGATCCTTTATCTTCTAGCATGCAGTAGCTATACCAACACCTACTGGAGTTCTATTACAAACAGAAAAACACCCATGAAGGTGTAGTTCTCTGGAAATCTCCCCAGTGGGTACTCCCTAGAACTGTCGTTTTTTGAATTGTCATGTTTTAAGCAGTGCTTTTACTAAAAACTATCAATAAAACTTTAGAAACTACATGGAGGAAAACACCCTGTTTGGTGATCATATATCTCATTCCACTCTCTGCAATGTGTTTTGAAGCCATGTTTGTTCTGAAAACTGGGACAATTTCATGTGTTGGGTCAATATATTTATTGAAACCTATAAAATCTTGTTTATTTGTTTAATTTTAAGCTAATTTCTTTCGAGTCAGGCAAATTTTTCTTGTTTTTTTGTTTTGATAGCACCCCACCTACAGAAGAAAACATAGCTTTATTCCCCCTGGCACAATCATGAAAGCTTGGTTTTAAGACATGGTTTTTGTGTTCTAACAAATCTGTGAAGCTGCATTTGCTGATTACAACTTTGATAAATTTAGGGGGAGAAATGTCATGAAAATAATGGATCAAAATGCTTCCCATGATGGGTCGTAATCTACACATTTGGACCACAGATGGCATGTGCATACTTCATTTGCCCTCCAGGGCAACCCCAGTTGAATAACTACAAATAAAAATCAAAGAAAAGATGAGAATAATTGTTGCCACATCAACAGTGTACAGCAGAATGTATATCTAATACCCTCCATTCGGTCATATTGTGCTTGTTATTTTTCTACGAAGGCCACAAACCCTCCTTTCTGATTTTTAGAACATTTATTTGCTGTTTCATTTAAGCAGTCTGAGTGCAAACTGAAGAAATACTTTGCCACTCTAAGGAGACATGTTATCAGTGACAGTGCACTCTTGCTGGTTATGTAGGAAAATGAACCTTTTATGAATGCCTGTTGTAAGTAGCTGTTTTTTATGTAATAGAGACCTCTGCTGGCAGAAAGTTTAGGTTGTTTTGGGTAAGGAAGTGGGTTGTAATATTTAATTCCTTTAATGTATCTTGCTCCAGTACTTCAAATGGACTTCAAAATAGTATATACAGACACACTGGGTTCAAACTAAGGCATCACTTGATTTTCTTATTTAGACAAATTGAGGTAAAGTTATAGAGCAAGGTACTGACCTTGGCTAGTTTCTGTTTTTGTGCTTTGTTTTCACTTGCTAAGAGGCCAGGCATGGCACAGGTCAAATATTTCAAATCTCTCTGGAATGACTGAACCCTTTCTCCCTCTAACTTAAATAATGGGTTGTAATATGGCAGCTTTAATGGCTGCAGCCAGTGTGAATGCACACAAGCGAGCACTAACACACTGTGCTGTCGATGCTGCTCTGTTTCAAAGTTTTGTGCAGAACGCTCATTTAAGGGTCATTTCACCAAACCTTTGTAAATATTAATACACCTTGTAAAAGGTTAGACTTCAACTGAATGGCTGCACAGAATGGTCATTTGATCTGCTGTGCTGTTTAAGGTCATGATACATTTGCACTCCTGCATGTACTAATAATGTTTGACTTATTGTCAGTAACTTATTCACTCGCTCACTCTCTCGTTCAGGTACTTCCTACCACTCACTCACTCTGGTTAAATATGTCATTTTATATTCTTCTCATTTCTCTGATCATTAATTGATTTAACCGTTGAAGAGTTTGGTCTTCTTTTCACATCCTATCTTATTATGTAGCTCACCCAGGTGCCAACTTTTGAAGTTCATATCAAGCTGCCAAGGCTGCTAGGTTTTTGTGTCAGGTAATGGAAGTGCTAGCTCTGAAAAAAATTGAAGGAGCCAAGCCACATAACCTCTCCTTCTGCCCCACTTCATTCCCCTCCTCTCAATACAAAACCATTTTACCACCAGCCTCAAGTGAAAGGGCTATTGGTAATGATGGTTTATCCTTCACATGTGGTGCTATTCTATAAAAGCAGTCTGTTTTGTAACTCAGACATAATACCTTTTAAATGATAATACATAAGACATACTTAAATAGACAAAATCATGCTGACCCTTATACTTCATTATTATTTTGGTGGGTTTTTTTTATGTTTTTTGCCTTCTGATAATTCATGGCATGCTTTCATAAAGCAAGCTATTTACAGACTGTTGCAAAGAGTGAGCAGTGATAATTAGATATGATTTACAGTGGCCCTGACACAAATCTATGTTTGGGCACTGTAAGACAAATAGGCAAACAATGTGAAAAATTAAAGCATGGTGTCATTATGTATTTGGGTTCGTATAAAAGTTACTCAGCACATGTAGTGCGGCTTGAAAGTGAATTTATTTTCTCCTAAATGTGACCTCATATTTTCACACATCCTACAAGTAAGAGAACAAGACTAAGAGAACCTAACTACACAAATGAGACAAAAATATTATACTTAGTTCTTTATTCACTGGTAAATTGATAATGTGAGTGGCAAAAGTAAAAAAATATCTATAGGATTAGCTGGTAATTTAAAGGTGAAATTAGAGTCAGGTGTTTTCAATCATTGGGTTTACAGTTAGGCATGAGTCTATCAAAAAGGGAGTGATTGATCAACAAAGATCAAGGCATTTAATAGTCTGCAAGGTCATCCGGTGTTGACCAGAGGAGGATGGGTTCCCCTTCTGAGTCTTGGTTCCTACTAAGGTTTCTTCCTCCAGCTTAGGGAGTTTTTCCTTTCCTCTATCAACTTTGGCTTGCTCATTTGGGGCTCAGACTCAGCTTTTTGTCTGATGTTTGTAAACTGAATATCAAACGAAAGCACATGTTCTACCAAAGAATATCTAAAGAAGAATAAAGACAATGGTTTGGAATGGCCAAGTCAAAGTTCTGACATTAACCCAATAGAAATGTTCTGGAAGGACCTGAAGCCACCCAGTACTTTTGAATCCACCAATTACCCCAGTTGAAGCTGTAATTAAAGACTGAGCTAAAATTCATTCAAGCCTATGTGTAGGAGTGATCAAAAGTTACCAGATTAGTTGCAGTCTTTGCTGCACAAGGGGGGTCATGCCAGACAATGAAATCAAAGTTTTACATACTTTTGCCACTTAAAGATAAGTAATTTTGGATTATTATTTATTACTTTTAAGTAAAGTGAAGTGAAAATTTGTCATTGTGAATGCACTTAAGCACCATAACAAAATGGGTCTTCTGCATTTAACCCATCACACACTGAGCAGCTGGCAGCTATTAACAGTGGGATCAGTGTAGCGGGACAGTACCTTGGTCATTGGTATCTTTGTGGTGCCTGGGCCAGGACTTCAACCTGCGACCTTCGGTTCACAAGGGCAAGGTCCTAACCACTTGGTCACCACTGCACAAAAATAAATTACCCATAAGTAAATTAATGCCAAAGTATGATATTTTGTGCCACTTTAAAGACTTTAGGTCATATTTATGCACAATTATAGTGAATTCTAAAGGGTTCACACACTGTGTCGTCTTAATGTTAGATAGAAAGATAGAACTTGTCATATTGCAGCTAAAGTTTTCAGAATGATTGTCTATACATAGCTTTGGAAAGCCTCCAGTCACATTCTATTTACAGTCTTTTCAGATGGAACACACAGTCTGAGAATGTGATGCTGATAGGCAATTTATATGGCAGTTGGTGTGACATAAGCTGTGTTCCAGAAGCTAGGCAGAAAGGTGGATCTTTGGAAGGAAGGATCCTTGTTTGTTATGCATTATACATAATTATGTGTTGCAGAGCTATTGATTTTTGTATTGACTTTTTTTGTTGTGTTTCATCTTTGGGAGGCCTGCGTTTCAAAGGCGGTTTGGGCCCAATTGCACTTTAACATGTTGACAAAGATGAGAGAGATACACAGATAAGCATGTTGCCTCTGAACTGTGTAAGAAATTTTCTTAGTACATTTCTTAAGACATAACAGTTAGTGGCAAGCTTGGGCATTATACGACTAAAGCCTTTCTTACATGCTGTATTCATGAAACTTATTCCACAGTGTTATTTTTCTGGGTTGCATAGTTCTAGTTATATATTTATAGTTAAAGAGGCAATAAATTGTATTTTTATTGTCCTATGCCTTGTTTAGACTACACAAGTCAAAAAGTGCTCGGATCGCTGTGCTGTTAACACTACACGGTCTTGAGATACCTGTTCACAAGTCAAAGTGTAGTGTAACCAGAGCAGAGACAGGCGGTCAACAACTACATAATCTTTCAACACGACAGGCCCTGAAAAAAAATTTCATTATACATGTGTTGGCCTTTACTCAAATAATGCACCAAACCTTTTTTAGACTCTTGTCTGTTTTAGCTACTGCACATATCTTCACAGCAAGGATGTACTTTCTCTGCTTGTGTTTTTACCAGCAAGGCTTTTTACTGAAGGGCAGCCTCCCTGTAACAAGCATTACGATCCAGTTAACTGAAGTATAGTAGCTTTTATTTACAACGCATTGTTTACTACTACTTAAGCTACAATGTGAAAATAGTTCTGTCTTTTGTAACAGTAGGGCTATACAGAGGTGCTTAAAAGTTTGTGAACCCATTAGAACTTTCTATGTTTCTGCATAAATATGACCTTAAAAGTTCTAAAAGTAGATAAAGAGATGGTGTATGACAAAATGACAAAAAATATTGTACTTATAAAGTATGTGAACCTCTAGTATTAGCAGTTAATTTGAAGATGAAATTAGAATCATGTTTGAAAACCCAGTTTAAAATGAGAGACAAATATTATACTTGGCTCTTTTTACTTAGAAAAATGATCCAGTATTACATATCTGTGACTGGCAAAAGTATGTTAACCTTTGTATTCAGTACCTGGTGTGACCCTTAACTGAAACTTTACATTTCCGACTGCTGGCCAGTCCTGCACATCAGCTTGGAGAATTTTTGCTCATTCATCCATACAGAAGAGCTTTAACTCTGAGATGTTGGTGGGTTTCCTCACATAACCTTCAGGTTCTTCCACAACATTTCTATTGGATTAAGGTCAGGACTTTGACTTGGCTGTTTCATAACAAAAACATTATTATTAAATCATTTAATAATTCTTTAGTAGAACAATATGTGCTTAGGGTTGTTGTCTTGCTTCATGGGTGACTTTCTCTTGAGATTCAGTTAATGGGCAGGTGACCAGATTTTCCTTTGGAATTTGCTAGTGTAATTCAGAATTTGTTGTTCCATCAATGATGATAGTCTGTGCTGGCACAAATGGAGAAGACCATCACTATGTTTCACAAATGGCATAATGATCTTATGCAGGGCTTTTCTTTCTCTGACCATTGCTCATCTCATTTAATACAGAATCAATACAGATTCAATTCAGATTTTCCAGAATTTTTATCTAAGGTCATAGGTCCTTTCTTTGTGACTTTCATTTTCAAGAAACTGGGGGAGACTGGGGTGGCCATGTCAAACTGGAACCATTAAACAATTTTCCTGGTGGAAAATCCAAAGTAATAGCTTTTTGGCAGCACCATATTCTGCAAATCTCCATCCACTGGCCCTTCTACAATACTCTTCACTATACAAAGGGGTAAATTAATTTTGTTTCCACTTTCAGGCAGGTTCACTATAGCCTTTATTATTTAAAACTTATAAAATAAATACTTAAATGCTGAAACTCTTAAATACTTTGGGGATACCAGGCATTTGGTAGATCACCCCATTAGACATGATTGATTATGGGCTGGACCAATTACAGCCTGGGGCCATAGCCCAAGAGGGAGGAGCAATCTCAATCTGTCAGTCTCATACAGCGAGAAACAAGATCAGCAAAATGGAGATTGGCAAGAAACGGAAAGGTGGCGAGAAAAAATTCTAATAAAAAGAAGACAAGCCCTTCAGGCAGATGCTGCCAAATGTGTTAAAATAAGCAGCCAGTGCGAGTGAAGGGGAATCTGAACTTCAGGAAAGAAGTGATGAACTGCGGTCTAACGGGGGGCAGATATAAATCAAGTTTGGGTGCAGTTTATTTTTGCTGTGCTTGCTAACAGTCAGTAGTTAAAAGTAGCCAGATTTTATTATAGATCATCATGCTAGCTAGCAATTGAGTTTGTCTGCTGCTGGGCATTTTTGCTATACTGATTGTTATCTTAGTGCTTTAGTCATTTAAATTGATTAATTTAGTCAGTTAAACACACACTTTACGCCGTTATTGATTTATTTTCACGCCAATTTCTTTTCTTTAGCCAATGGCCTAGGCGGACATACGTTCAAAAATATAAGGACTGCCTTGGGTCAGCTGCTGACTGGTCCAGCTTTGATGTACAACTCGGACCAGTGGCCAGGTAGCCGTCATTTACATATACAGCCTTTTAGCCAAGCTCCACAGCTTTTGAATTATATGTGGGTGTTGATTGTCCCCTCTCACACACACAAATGATCTGAAAAAAGATTAGGCTAATCATAAACCCTCTACACTTAAGATAAAATTTAGATTGAAACAAATTAGGATTTGCCAGAAAATTATGGTGCTAATTAACATAAAGTGGCATGGAGTTAAGAGTAACTACATAAATGTATTTGTCATTTATACATAAATATCAATAGGCTATAAGTTTTGATTTGATCTTATTCTGTTTTTACTCAATTTTAACATCAAACCCTTGTTGACATTAATTACCTGTATTTTTATGTGGGCAATTTCCATCCAACTAAAAATATTATATTATAATAAAATATAAATGTTCTTGTGGGCCTTAGCTAAACATGGGGAAAAATGTGGGCCTTGAGGTTTTAACTATGGTATAGCATGAGTATGGGGCCAGTTGTACTTGAAAATAATATAGATTTTTCACCTGATTTATGTTTATGCAGCCTTTTGGTTTACACAAAGTAAGTAGCCTATTGTATATAATAACGGGCTTCATTGTCTTTACATCAATACCTGGTGGGCCGGTCTCGGGTCAAATGCCCGGGCCGATTTTTTGTCCCAGTCCAGCCCTGGTGAAATGTAAATGAGAACATGCTTCAGTTTTTGGTCATAAGAAATTATAGGTAGCCAATGAATATGACAGGGTCTTGTATAAAGAAAGAAAGAAAAACAGAAAGAAAGAAAAAGATAGCAAAAAAAAGCATTTTTGTTTTCTTAGACTACATTTAATAAATGTAATATTTGCATCCTTTTTTATCAAAGGTGCCAACTATGTATACAGCTTTAATTGCACTCTCAAATCCAGAAAGAAAGAGAGAGAACAGGAATGTGTGTGAGGGGGGATGAAGAGAGAGAGGGAGCCTATCAATTAGAGTGTGTGCTGATGTAGTGCATGTTTCCAAATATGCAACATCTGTTTGGCTCAGCCCAGGCAGGCTTCTCCTCCTTACTCCATTTAGAAACAGCTGGGTGGTTTACAGATGGGGAATGTAACCTCTGACGTGTAATTAGATTCTTGATTGTGACATGTAAAGAGAAAAGATGTAATGAATGCTTTAAATGGTTTGCAGAATATCTCTCTCTCTCTCTCTCTCTCTCTCTCTCTCTTAGCTTTAATAACTTTAAGGAGCAAACCTCCATAGAGTTCTTAAATGGCCATCCTCTTCAGTTAGCAAATGAAACTTTGGAACGGTTAGAAAACAGAACCAGCATCCTGAAACTATCCCTCATGAGGTCTGCTTATGGTGCAGCTGTGTTCTGCTACTTTACTACATGGTTTATTTTGCCACATTTTATTTGCTCCAAATGAGCCATGAAGCCTTTTCCACCTGCTTACTGAAGTTGAATGCCAGTTTTTCAGAGTGCTCTTGCAGCCAACCTTAACTGGCGCATTACAGACTTTCCATACTTTCTGCTTGTGCCCAGGGATGAGGAAGTGATATTTACTGAGCTTTAACTCTGCCTCTGTTCATTTTCCCTGTGGTATCAGCGAGGACCACCTGCTTCATACTTGACCAGCAGATGATGGTTAGAGATGGCAATTTGGTCTGGAAATTTAGACAACCTCTTGTAGTCTTCCTGTGTTTTCCAGTCACTCACTGGGGACTCTGGACTGTTTGCCTGCCCACCATTTTTGCCTGTGGAAATGGTAAAAATGGGGGTCTTATGGATGTACTTTAGGCTTCCTCCAATTTGCAACATGGTCTATAATTCAGAGCAGAGCACATAATAATCTGATGCTAAGGTTCCATTGGATTGGCTCCAGCTCCAGCTATATATATAGTTAACAATATACAATATATATATATATATTATATAATGATGATTTTCCCTGCCCATTTCCTGGTTCTAGAAGACTATAGTTCTTGCAGGGTGGGCAGGGGGACACCAATGACTTTTTCAGCGGTCCTCACTGTTCATTGCAGTTTGGCTACCCCAAACCAGACAGTGATGGATGTGCACAGGACAGATTCAGTTACCGCAGTGTTAAACTGTCGCAGTCCTGAGGAAAACCAAACTTTCGAAATTGTCAAGTACGTCCTTTGCTGAGTTTTTCTAAGGATGAAGTTTATGTTGGTGTCCCACTTCAGGTCTTGTGAAATGGTAGTTTGCAGAAACTTGAAGGACTCCACAGTTGCCACAGGTCTATTTGATATTGTCAGAGGGAGCAGAGCAGAGGTTGTCTCCTAAAATCCAGTCAACTCCACAGTTATGAGCTTGTTCATCTTCAAGTTGACCTCCAATCAAGGTGCAAACTCGTCATCATCCCGGATGAGTCTCATGACTGTAATGTTGTCTGCAACTTTAGGAGTTTGACAGCTGGGTGCTTGGAGGTGCAGATGTCCCCTCTGGTAGATATAATCCATACAGGGGCAGTGGTGGCCTAGTGGTTAGGACACTGCCTTTGAGACCTGAAG